>CM064487.1:29623900-29721593 GCA_032716605.1 Paralithodes platypus
TTTTCCATTCAGTTTTTCTGATCATTTGTTATGTCCTATTTCTTCACCGTATCGTGCTCTGATTTTCCCCTTCCTCACCAGGACAAGTTTATGAAGTTCTCCAGTTATCTTCATATTTGTTAATCTCTCTTTATTCTATTTTTTTTTTTTTTTGTATTTTCTTCTCCCTTGCTCCCTCTTCCTGTCTCATCTTTGCGCCCCTACCCTCGCGCTCCCTACTCTCCTTCTTCCTGTCGCTGCCCTCTTCGTCCGGGGTCTTAGACTTTCTATAGTATATTTTGACTCCGATACTTTGGTTTCATATATTCGCCACGGAAAAGTTATCGTGAGACGTCGGCATAAAAAAACAAACAAAAAACGAACCCCTATATGTCAGAGTAAAACAATAGCTATCTAAGATAAACAAATCAACAAAGCACTTATTTCATTCTCGCTGCAGAAAAGCAATTGTATTCTAAATGAGAGGTAACGATCAATACGTCCCTTTAAAGGGGGATGGGCGTATTTATTTGCTCATATATTTTCTTTTTATATTTTTTTCATAATTTTCTAGACCTGTATCAAGCTTACAAAACACACCCTCAAGACCCTCCTTGAAGATAATTTTGTACATTTTTTTCCTCGCAGAAAACTTTCTCCAGGGCCCAAGAAAGGCCGGTTCCTTTTAATATCAACTCCCTTTCGCATAAGCCAGTAAAACACAAATCGACACACTAAATGCACGAAAGTCTGACATTGACAACAAAACTTGGTGCCTAACGGAGGTCTTAAAAATAACTCCAAATCTATTCATATGAAGACCGAACGTCATCATAATAATTATCAGAAAACGTAATGTGATAAAGTCATGAAAAACGGGGGTACCAGACAAACGACCCACCAACCACCTCCCCCTTAATTAAAGGACAATGGTAGGTCATACATTCCTTACATTGCGTTCATCTACATACAATGAGACTTGCTCCGACATTTATGAGGGAGAGAGATTCCAACGTCCTCCAATTTTCTAATTTTAGTTATTTATAGCATTCGTCTTTTATTGGGGTAAACGGTAGAACGGGGTGGTGGATGTTAGGCTGTGCTTTACCTCGATGTTTATCTCCATAGTTTCATCCCTTTGTTACGTTATATTTACTTAGCCTGGTACACCGGGGCTACTGCATATTATTATTATCCAGATTTTCACAGTTAACCCGTACAATACCGGTGACGTACGTCTAATTTTATTCTGGAAACTATTAGACAATTTTATTCAGCTTAGGAAGGACGTCTACCCACTAGATTACTACCCCCTTCCTTTCCCTCACATCCTTAATCTTCCTTCCTTCCCTTCTCTTATATCTCATTTCAAACTCCTTCCTTTCTTTCATACTTTCCTCCATCCTTCCCTCTCTTTCATTCCTCCATCCTTCCCTCTCTTTCATTCCTCCATCCTTCCCTCTCTTTCATTCCTCCATCCTTCCCTCTCTGTTATTCCTCCATCCTTCCCTCTCTTTCATTCCTTCATCCTTCCCTCTCTTTCATTCCTCCATCCTTCCCTCTCTCTCATTCCTCCATCCTTCCCTCTCTGTTATTCCTCCATCCTTCCCCCTCTTTCATTCCTCCATCCTTCCCTCTTTCATTCCTCCATCCTTCCCTCTCTGTCATTCCTCCATCCTTCCCTCTCTTTCATTCCTCCATCCTTCCCTCTCTTTCATTCCTCCATCCTTCCCTCTTTTATTCCTCCATCCTTCCCTCTGTCATTCCTCCATCCTTCCCTCTCTTTCATTCCTCCATCCTTTCCCTCCTCTTTCATTTCCTCCATCTTTCCTCTCTTCATTCATTCTCCTCCTTCCCTCTCTTTCATTCCTCCATCCTTTTTTCCCTCCTCTGTCATTCCTCTGTCCATTCCCATCCTTCCCTCTCTTTCATTCCTCCATCCTTCCCCCTCTTTCATTCCTCCATCCTTCCCTCGCTTTCATTCCTCCATCCTTCCCTCTCTGTCATTCCTCCATCCTTCCCTCTCTTTCATTCCTCCATCCTTCCCTCTATTTCATTCCTCCATCCTTCCCTCTCTCTCATTCCTCCATCCTTCCCCCTCTTTCATTCCTCCATCCTTCCCTCTCTGTCATTCCTCCATCCTTCCCTCTCTGTTATTCCTCCATCCTTCCCCCTCTTTCATTCCTCCATCCTTCCCTCTTTCATTCCTCCATCCTTCCCTCTCTGTCATTCCTCCATCCTTCCCTCTCTGTCATTCCTCCATCCTTCCCTCTCTGTCCTTCCTCCTCCTTCCCCCTCTGTCATTCCTCCATCCTTCCCTCTCTGTCATTACTCCATCCTTCCCTCTCTGTCATTCCTCCATCCTTCCCTCTTTCATTCCTCCATCCTTCCCTCTTCTCATTCCTCCATCCTTCCCCCTCTTTCATTCCATCCTTCTCTCTCTGTCATTCCTCCTCCATCCTTCCCTCTCTGTCCTGCCTCCATCCTTCCCTCTCTGCATTCCTCCATCCTTCCCCCCTCTTTCATTCCTCCATCCTTCCCTCTCTTCATTCCTCCATCCTTCCCTCTCTCCATTCCTCCATCCGTCCCTCTCTGTCATTCCTCCATCCTTCCCCCCTCTTTCATTCCTCCATCCTTCCCTCCTCATTCCTCCATCCTTCCCTCTCTGTCATTCCTCCATCCTTCCCTCTCTTTCATTCCTCCATCCTTCCCTCTATTTCATTCCTCCATCCTTCCCTCTCTCTCATTCCTCCATCCTTCCCCCTCTTTCATTCCTCCATCCTTCCCTCTCTGTCATTCCTTCCATCCTTCCCTCGCTGTTATTCCTCCTCCTTCCCCCTCTTTCATTCCTCCATCCTTCCCGCTCTCTTGCATTCCTCCATCCTTTCCCTCTCTTTCATTCCTCCATCCTTCCTTCTCTTTCATTCCTCCTCCTTCCCTCTCTGTCATTCCTCCATCCTTCCCTCTCTTTCATTCCTCCATCCTTCCCTCTCTGTCATTCCTCCATCCTTCCCTCTCTGTCATTCCTCCATCCTTCCCTCTCTGTCATTCCTCCATCCTTCCCTCTTTCATTCCTCCATCCTTCCTCTCTTTCAGTCCT
This sequence comes from Paralithodes platypus, assembly GCA_032716605.1. Lineage (NCBI taxonomy): Eukaryota > Metazoa > Arthropoda > Malacostraca > Decapoda > Lithodidae > Paralithodes > Paralithodes platypus. The sequence goes on from CM064487.1 coordinate 29,626,980, forward strand.
CCATCCTTCCTCTCTGTCATTCCTCCATCCTTCCCTCTCTGTCATTCCTCCATCCTTCCCTCTTTCATTCCTCCATCCTTCCCTCTCTTTCATTCCATCCTTCTCTCTGTCATTCCTCCATCCTTCCCTCTCTGTCATTCCTCCATCCTTCCCTCTCTGTCATTCCTCCATCCTTCCCTCTCTTTCATTCCTCCATCCTTCCCTCTCTGTCATTCCTCCATCCTTCTCTCTCTTTCATTCCTCCATCCTTCCTTCTCTGTCATTCCTCCATCCTTCCCCCTCTTTCATTCCTCCATCCTTCCCTCTCTGTCATTCCTCCATCCTTCCCTCTCTGTCATTCCTCCATCCTTCCCTCTCTGTTATTCCTCCATCCTTCCCCCTCTTTCATTCCTCCATCCTTCCCTCTCTTGCATTCCTCCATCCTTCCCTCTCTGTCATTCCTCCATCCTTCCCTCTCTTTCATTCCTCCATCCTTCCCCCTCTTTCATTCCTCCATCCTTCCCTCTCTTTCATTCCTCCATCCTTTCCTCTCTTTCATTCCTCCATCCTTCCCTCTCTGTCATTCCTCCATCCTTCCCTCTCTTTCATTCCTCCATCCTTCCCTCTCTGTCATTCCTCCATCCTTCTCTCTCTTTCATTCCTCCATCCTTCCTTCTCTGTCATTCCTCCATCCTTCCCTCTCTGTCATTCCTCCATCCTTCCCTCTCTTTCATTCCTCCATCCTTCCCTCTCTGCCATTCCTCCATCCTTCCCTCTCTGTCATTCCTCCATCCTTCCCTCTCTGTCATTCCTCCATCCTTCCCTCTCTTCCTCCTTCCCTTTCCATTCTTTCTTTCTCTCCTTCCTGTCTCCCCTTCCCCCTCCGCCGCGCGCGCCACGCGCGCGCGTGTGTGTGTGTGCGTATGTGTGTGTGTGCGTGTGTGTGTGTGTGTGTGTGTGTGTGTGTGTGTGTGTGAGGCGGAAACGAATAATACATGGGAATACATTGCGGAATATATGTCTGCCTGGCTTTTCTCATTGTCTGCCTCTTCTCTCTCTGTCCATGTCTCTTAAGGGGTTAGTTGTTAGTTTTTGGTCTATATATTTATTTATTTATCTATTTTTTTTTAGTTTCCTCGCTCGACCTTCATCAAGCTTTTATAAACAAAACAAAAAACACTCGCAAGACTCGCTTTCAAGATAAATTTGTACATTTTTCGGTAGAAAAGTGTCGCGGCCGAAAGCTAGCCAGTTTCTCTTAAATTTACAGGCTGGCAATTGTTTACCAGGAAATAATCGACACCTAAATGACACGAAAATTCTTAATATTGACAAAGAAAGGAGCGAAAGTTCTTAAAATCACCAAACTAATGGGTCTTACAATCTGAAAACTAAAGAGACAAAGGAGTACAAAGGAAATCAAGCAACACCAGGTCTAGTGACCCTTCTAGGCTGCTTGTCCTCCAAATCACTGAGGATCAAGTGTCCAAACAGTGGTTTAGAGTAAGTGAGAGAGAGAGAGAGAGAGAGGGGTGGGGAGAGAGAGAGAGAGAGAGAGAGAGAGAGAGAGAGAGAGAGAGAGAGAGAGAGAGAGAGAGAGAGAGAGAGAGAGGGGGTATAGTAGAGAGAAAGTGTGAGGAGATAGAGTAAAGAAAATAGGAGAGAGAGAGAGGGAGAGGGAGAAGGGGGACCAAAAAAATTACCCATCTCCCCCTTAGGCGACGAGTTCAATATTAAACGCATACCTCACTTCCCGACCTTCGTCATACCCAAGTAACGAAGATGGGATACGGTAATTTAGCGTTAGTTGGGGAAATACAATTAAGAGAAGGTTGTTTTTTCTGGACCCCCTTCTTCTTCATGTTTAGCAACATTAGTTTTCAAGTTTTAAGATGCTAATTACCCCATTAGTTTCTCGATTTTAAGACCTTTCACCCCATTCTTTTATCAATATTAAGACCTTTCGTGTCATTTATTTGTCGATTTATTTCCTGACGAACGATAGTGAGCCTGTAATTTTGGTTCGCCCGGGACACTTCTCTCTATCTCTCTCTCTCTCTCTCTCACTCGTATTTTCTCTTTCTCTCTCTCTCTCTTGCATTCTTCATTCTTCTTTCATTCTTTCTTTCTCCTTGTCTCCAATTATTCATCTCCCTAACTTTCCCCTCTCTCCTCCACTGGTGTGAGGCAAGCGAACGATAAATGTGTGTATGATGGGAAATAAATGACTGCCGATTATCTCCTCTCGTTTTCTTCTTTGTTATGTATTTTTTCTGTTCACTTTTCTCTATCCTTGCTTCATACTTGTTCCTTGCCTTTCTTTTTACTACCCACACTTTGATTTTCGTTATTTTATCCTTGATCCTACTGTTCCTCTATTTATCTTGCTTATTTCTCCTCCTTTGTTCGTTCCTCCATCCTTCTCTCCTCTCTTCCATCTCCTAAATTACATTTCTTCATTCCTAATCTTATTGTTTCTTCTCGTCCGCATTTCTCCTTGTTTGTTTTCTTTGGCTCCTACTCTTTATTTACTCTTCTTTTCTTAGTATAGTAGATTGGGATACGATGTACGGTTGGAATAATCTAGGTCTCTTTTCGCTGTAACGTTTAGAGAGTTAAGTTAACTCACTTGAATATTTAACTTACTCAATGGGATTGACACTGGCGTAAACCAAGGCGTTTAAACCTAAAAAAGTACAACACGAAAGCATGGGTGAAAGTTTAAACTGAAAAGGTTTAACATACTATTATTATAGTATGCAGAACATTTTCACATACAGGATCTGCTGCACCTGGAAACAAATTTTCCTCACAAGTGGTAAACTGTTCAATAGAAGTGTTAGAAGAATGCATACTGCTTATTTGCAATAGGTTATCCATATAAAATATTTTGATTAATTATCTACAGTGTCCTTTTGGAATGAAAACTCACAAGTTATTCTCATTACCTCAGTTTAAGTATCTCTCCCTCTCTCTCTCTCTCTCTCTCTCTCTCTCTCTCTCTCTCTCTCTCTCTCTCTCTGGTGGTAGTGTGAGGGGAAGCGAGCAATAAAGGGGAGAGAGTGCTCAGACAGGGGAGGAGGACCAAAGGTGTTAATAATGATGCACCTGATTGTGTTTATCACCATTATCGGAAGGAAGGGAGGGATGGGAGGAAGGAAGAGACAGAGGGGAGGGAAGTGAAGGAAACGGAAGAGGGCAGGACGTAGTAGAGGGAAAGGGGATGGAGGAAAGGGAGTGAGGGAAGGAGGAAGTAGTCTAACAGTAGCCAGAATAAAGTTAACAGGACGGCACCGGAAAATGAAAGGGTTACACATATAAGAAAGGAGAGGGTTGCGAAGGGAGGACCCAGGTGTAAATAACGATGCGCCTGATTGTATTGATGGACATTATCGGAAGGAAGGAATAGAGGCAGAGGAGGAAGAGGTGGAGAAGAAGGGAAGAGGAGAAACGAAGAGGGAAGAGGAGAAATGAAGAGAGAAATAGGAAGAGAAAACGGAAAGTTGGAGGAGGCAAGGGGGGAAGAGGGGTATGTAGCTATAGGAGTTATTCATATAGAAGGGGACATGCTAGATTGGATTGAAGGGGAGATGGGTCGCTTTTATGGTCTTCCTTCTTCCTCATATTTAGCCCCATTAGTTTTTAGATTTATATTCTTTGTTCTATTAGTTCGGCGATTTTAGGAACTTTAATCCCATTTCTTTATCAATATTAGGATCTTTCGTCCCATCTAGATGTCAATTTTTTCCTAGCGAGCGATAGCGAGCCATTATTTTTATGAGGAAACCGAAACAAATGTACAAATATATCTTGAGGGGGTCTTGAGGGTGTTTTTGAAAAGTTTGATGGAGGTCAAGGGAGGAAATAAGAACAATGAAAACATCAATAAAAAGGTAACTAGATATGAACCGTCTCCCCTTAAGGGAAGGTTTTTAGTGTGTTTCCTAGACTTCCATCAAACTTGAAATTACACCCCTTTGACCCCCTTTCAAAATAAATTTGTACATTTTTCGGTAGAAAAATATCACGGCCGAACGCCGGTTCCTCTTAAATTACAGGCTCGCTATCGCTCGCCAGGAAAAAATCGACACCTAAATGGGAGGAAAGGTCTTAAAAGTGACATAAATGGGTTGAAAGTTCTTAAAATCGCCAAACTAATGGGGCGAACGTCTTAAAACCTCAAATGGGGCTAAACATGAGGGAGAAAGGGGTAAAGAAAAAAAATCTTCAAGTGGAAATCTCCCCTTAAAGGGAAAGGTCACAGAACAAAGGAGACAGGCAGTTAGAGAAGCAAGATTGGGAAAAAGTGGAAAAGCGACTCGGTAGCTAAGAAAAGTGAATTGTGCTGAACAAAATAAAATGGAAAATTAATAGCAAAGAAAGTAAATTGGCCAAAGGGGAGGACTGAAGGGGGTAGTGCTTGTTTTTTTGTCTATATATATATACATATATATATATATTTATTAATTTATTTTTGAGTTTCCTAGCTAGACCTCCATCAGGCTTTAAAAAAAACACTCACAAGACCCCCTTTCAAGATAAATCTGTACATGTTTCGGTAGAAAAAAGGCCGCTTCCTTTTAAAATTACAGGCTCGCTATCGCTTGCCAGGAAAGAATCGACACCTAAATGGCAGGAAAGGTATTAATATTGACAAAGAAATGAAGCAAAAGGTCTCAAAGTCGACAAACTAACGGAACAAACGTCGTAAAATCTCAAAACGAATATGCTAAACATGAGGGAGAAAGGGGTCTCGAAAACGCGCTTGTCTCCCCCTTAAGGTGTTAATAATGATGTGCCTGATGGTATTTATGGCTTTTAATGGAAAGGGGAGATGGGGGTAGGGGGGGGGGGCGTGGGGGAGGCGACGGTGAGAGGAAGAAGGAAGGGAAGGTTTGAGGCAAGGGAGAAACAGTATAGTTGCTAGAACAGTTACAAAGGGGAAAATATTGAGTTTGGGTGGAGGGAGAATATTGAGTTTGGGTGGAGGGAGAATATTGAGTTTGGGTGGAGGGAGAATAAACATAAGTCAAGCGAAAGGATAGCATTGTTAGTTTAGTAAGTTAGTAAGCTTAGTAAGTTGAGTTAGTTAGTCAAAATAAAAACAAAACAATGATAAGAGTGAAACTACCCATAGAGGAAAGGCAAACGTGTTAATGACGCCCCCGATTGTGTTTATTACCATTATCGGAAGTTGGGAAGGGAGGTTTAAGGAAGAGGGGAAGGAAGGAAGGGAGAAGAGCGAGAGGGGAATAAAGAAGGAAAGTGAAGGAAAGATGGGGGAATAAGGGGTGAGAAGTATTAGAGAAAGGTGAGAATGATAATAGGTAATTAATGTGTAGGGGAAGTTACATTAGGTGCAGACTAATAAACGAGAGAGAGAGAGAGAGAGAGAGAGAGAGAGAGAGAGAGAGAGAGAGAGAGAGAGAGAGAGAGAGAGAGAGAGAGAGAGAGAGAGAGAGAGAGAGAGAGAGAGAGAGAGAGAGAGAGAGAGAGAGAGAGAGAGAGAGAGAGAGAGAGATGGAAGAAGCGGAAAGGAAGAACAATTGGAAGATGGAAGCATACAGCGAGAGAAAGATATAGGAGAGAGAAGAGATAGATGGATAGGGAAGTGTGCAGATGAAAAGGGCAGGGAAGGTTTTGTATACCTAAAAAGAAAAGACGGCATGTGAAAACAGGAATGGAAAACTAATAAGATAGTTACAAAGATGATAATAAGAGGAAACGAGAAGGGATAATTATGGAAAAGTAATTAAATGTAACCAAAATAGAATGTAATATAATATACACACTGTAATAATGCAAGCTGCTCGAGAGGAGACCCAAAGTGTTGATAATTACGCACCTGATTGTATTTACGGAAATTATCGGAAAGTGGAGGAAGGGAGGGGACGGAAGAGGGGCGGAAGAGGGAGAGGGAAAAGGAAGGAAGGAAGAAAGAAAGAAAGAAACGAAGGCAGGAAGGAAGAAAAGAGGGAAGGAAGGAAGGAAGGTAGAAAATCAAATGAAACAAAAACAACAAAGAGGGAATGGAAACAACGCAGTACAATAGCTAGGGCAATATTCAAGGGGACACAAATATATTATTTGTAAGGAAGGTAACAGGAGAGAGCCAGCCTTGGTTGAAATTATGCAAACAACAGCAACAACAACAACATCAACAGCAATACACACAACAACAACAACAACAACAAAGGGAATTATAACTAAATTGATAAAGAATGGAATTGGTCAAAGGGGATGACCAAATTCGTTAATGATGGTGCATATGATTGCCTTTATACCCAATATCTGGGAGGTGGGAGATGGGAGAGCCGGACGGAAGGAAATGGTGGAGAAGGGAATAAAGTAAAGGAAGAGGGAGATATGGAGGTATGGAAGAAAGCGAAGGATGTAGGAGAGATGGAGGTACGAAGGAGTACAAAGGAAATCGAGCAACAGCAGGTCTAGTGACCCTTCTAGGCTGCTTGTCCTCCAAAACACTGAGGATCAAGTGTCCAAACAGTGGTTTAGAGTGAGTAAGGGAAAATTGGAAAGGGAACTACTGCCCTGGAACTAATGTCCGTGGCAGGATTAGGAAGTTAGTAGGGGACAGATGGGTTAGTAACATAACACAGTTATAAGTGATCTTTCGTATATCTGGGAAAAAGATAATAGCACCTTAGTAATATATATACGCAATAATCCTTGATGAATCTGAGGGGGGAATAAAATAAAGTTATTCATTTACAAACTCAGTCAGTCGCAGGTTTGATGCAAGATATTTGTCTAGGCGAAGTTTAAGAGAATCAACGGTGCTGCACTCTATAACGTCTCGGGGAAGCCCATTCCACAAGTTGACAACACGATTGAAGAAGAAATTCTTAGATTCGTTTGAGGTAAAAGATTTACCAATAATTTTGCAAACCGTTTCCCCGCGTGTTATTATATTGGTTGATCGAAGTACTTACTACAGTTCAAATTGTCGATGCCTTTGATGATTTTGAACACTTGAATTAAGTCGCCTCAATCTGCGCTGGGTTAAAGGAAATCGATTTAATTTTCTAAGACGTTCCTCGTATGGTTTGTTCATTAGGCTAGGTATAATTTTGGTAACTCTACGTTGAACTCGTTCTAGCTTGTCTATATCTTTTTGGTAATAAGGGCACCAGGATTGAACCAGTATTCCAGAAGAGGGCGGACTATGGACTAATGGAAATACGCCTAACGGCCTTATTGGGCTACCCTTAGTTGGAATTATGCAAAGCTGGTACAGGTCATATTTGTAACATACTATGTGGTACCAACTCTGTAAATTGCTAACTGAATAAATATTATTATTATTATTATTATTATTATTATTATTATTAGGATAACGTCTTTGGATTTATGCTCAAATGGCCTGCCTATAAAGCCAATTATTTGGTTTGCCTTCTTAACAACTTGTGAACTTTGTTGACTCGGTTTTAGGTTACTTGATATTGTTACTCCAAGACAAGTTTCTCTGTCTACACTCTTATGCTGAGTGCCATTCATCAAATAGTTTGCTTTCTCATTTCGGTATCCAATATGTAGTACTTTACATTAATTTTATCCGCATTGAAACTCATTTGCCAAATTTGGGCCCAACATGACAACTTATCTAGATTGTGTTGCATATCGTCAACTTGTTTTTTTGAGAGTACGCTATTTGCAATTTTTGTATCGTCAGTAAACTTTTGAGATTGTACAGGTGAGACCCTCATCTATGTCGTTGATTTAAATTAGAAAGATAATTGGTCCTAGTACCGATCCCTGGGGTACACCGCTACTTACATTGGCCTTACCGTTTATTACTACTCTTTGTTTTCTGTTGCTGAGCCAATTTTCTATCCATTTCAACACACCGTCTTGTATTCCATGCGCTTTTAGTTTTAGCAGTAAACGTTTGTTGGTAACTTTGTCAAAGGCCTTTTGAAAATCAAGGTATATTATATCTACAGCTTTACTCTCATCATAGAGGTTGAGGATATCGTGAAAGAAGTCTAAGAGATTTGTTAAGCAAGAACGTTTTTTACGAAAGCTGTGTTGAGTATCTTTAAGTATGTTATTTTCATCTAAGTGATTTACGAGTCTGTCTCTTATGAGTGTTTCTAGCATTTTACATACACCTGAGGTTAAGCTAGTTGGACGATAGTTATTGGGTAGGGATTTGCTGCCTTTTTTAATATCGGTGTTACGTTGGCTAGGTATATGGAGAAGAAGTATAGCAGCATAAGCGTGTAGAGAAAGGTGGAATGCGAAGTGAGGGGAACACGGAAGATTGAAGGGAGGCACAATACAGTAGTTAGGACAGTTGTTAAAGAAGAGGACGTTGTGATAAGGTGAAATAGTAAAGAAGAGGGAATTTTGGATGTAAGGTAAGAATAATAGCTATGCCAATGAAAATTTCAGGGAATCTTCGAGGTAGGAAGATCAAAATAGCTAAGACAAAGGTAAATGAAAGGCTATCTTAGAGGTAAGGGGATCTAAATAGGCAAGACAATGAAAAGGTCAATGAAAGGCTATCTTGCAGGTACAGGAAAATAAATAGCTAGCACAGTGAATAATTAAATGAGAGGAAAGCTTGGAGGTAAGGGAAAATTGAATAGCTAGAACAGTGAAAAAATAAATGATAGGAAAGCTTGAAGGTAAGGGGAAATAAATAGCTATAACAGTGAAACATTAAATGATAGGAAAGCTTGAAGGAAATGGGAAATAAATATCTAGAACAGAGACAAATTAAATGACAGGAAAGCTTGACGGTAAGGGAAAGTAAATAGCTAGAAGAGTGAAAAGGGTAAATGAATGGGAATCTTGGAGCTAAGGGGAAAAATAGCTAGTCCAGTTAGAAAAAATAGAGTATAAGTTTGCGAGGCGAGGGGAGAGGAAGGGGAGAAGATGAACGGACGAGGGGAGGAGCGAGGTAGCTACGGGCAGTAAGAAAAAGGGAACAAGAGAGAAAATAAAAGAAAGCAAAATAAGCCGTTAAGAGGGCCCACCTCGTTTTTTTGTTCCCTCTTTCTCACACTTTCTCTGGGTTGTATCCGTTCGGCCCCATTCAGCCTACTGTTTTAAGTCGTTTACCCCCATCCAGGTGTCAATATTTTCCTGGCGAGTGGTAGCCAGCATATATATATATATATATATATATATATATATATATATATATATATATATACATTTTTTTTTAGAGCAAGCTAAATGTGTAAATTTTTCGATCTAGAAATGTCTCCGGCGAAGCCGGATTTCTCCATACAATGGTGGGTCGCTATCGCTCGCCAGGAAAAAATCGACACCTGAATGGGGATAAACGTCTTCAAACAGTAGGCTGAATGGGGCCGAATGGATACAAGCCAGAGAAAGAGAGAAAAGGGGAGAAAGATAAAAAAAGCAAGTGATCCCCCTTAAGAAGGGTAGTAAGAGTCGTGCGTGGGTGTTAAGGGGGTACTACTCGCTTTTTTCTGGACCCCCTTCTCCCTCATGTTTAGCATAATAGTTTTGAGATTTTAAGACATTCGTTCCGTTAGTTTGGCGAATTTGAGACCTTTAACCTCATTTTGTTGTAAACGTTTAAATTTTTCGTGCCCTTTAGCTGTCGAATTTTTCCTGGCGAGCGATAGCGATCCTCTAAATTTAGAAGTAACCGGCCTTCGGCCGGACATTTTTCTACCGAAAAATGTACACATTTATCTTGAAAGGGAGTCTTTTTTTTTTTTTTTTTTTAAGCTTGATGGAGGTCTAGCGAGGAAACTAAACAATAAATTAATAGATATATATATATAATATATAGACCAAAAATCAAGCACTACCCCCTTAAGGAGAGATGGGAGGGATCATGTAGCGGTGTGATAGTAGTACACTTATTACACTCACTGTCAATGGGCACAAGGTTAACCCATGCTGTACCGGTGACGTCTTCTTAATTTTATGCTACCATATTTAGACTATTTTGTGGAGTTTAATTAAGGGGAGGTTTTTAGTTTGTTCCCTACGTTTTCATCAAACTTAAAATTACACCACCTAGACCCCCTTTCAAGATAAATTTGTACATTTTTCGGTAGAAAAATGTCCAGGCCGGAGGCCGGTTGCTCTTAAATTACAGGCTCGCTATCGCTCGCCAGGAAAAAATCGAAACCTTAATGGCACGAAAGGTCTTAACATTGACAGAAATGGGGCAAAATGTCTTAAAATGTCCAAACTACTAGGGCGAACGTCTTAAAATCTCAAAAGCAATGGGGCTACACATGAGGGAGAAAGGGGTCCAGAAAAAAATCCCTCAAGTGGAGACCTCCCCTTAAGAAGGATCTGTGGTAGTAAAAAGGGTTATATGAGATGGTTCGAAGCCTCTTAACTGATGGAGGCCCTATTTAAACTGAATACTATAATTTAAAAGTAGCCAAAATAAAATTAAAAATACGTCGCCGGTACAGAAGGGGTTAATTGATCTTCCTTTGAATCACTTGGGCATTATGACGCGCTTTAGCAGTTTACTTTGGTTATTATTAGACGATGGTATACAGCTTAGGAAGACCCTTTTTTAATCAAACGCGTAATATATATCTCAGATAACCCTGTGTCTTTCAAAATTCCTCCCTAAGCTGAATAAAATCGTCCAGCAAGTATGAAGAGAGGCGTCATTAAGTGACCGCTGGCGAGTTTCGTTCTATAAGGAAGTTGGAGCCGTGAGCATCAATAATAAAGAGAAAATTATGCAATCATAATGTGGGTTTATGATGGATAACAAGTATGATCAATTTGGTTGTATGTATTTATAATTGTATTAGGACCGTATTTATAATTGTATTAGGACCGTATTTATAATTTTATTAGGACCGTATTTATAATTGTATTAGGACCGTATTTATAATTGTATTAGGACCGTATTTATAATTGTATTAGGACCGTATTTATAATTGTATTAGGACCGTATTTATAATTGTATTAGGACCGTATTTATAATTGTATTAGGACCGTATTTTAGCTGATCATTCTGCTAAATATTGATGGCCACAGCTCCAACTTCCTTACAGACCAAAACTCGCAAGTGGTCGATTACCGACCTTAGGAAAGTGTTTTCCAGGCGGTAAACAGTTCTTATATATAGCCTACACCGGCATCACTTTGGAGGAAGGGAAACACAGGAAAGGGAAAGGGAAATTTAAGGGGAGATGGGCCGTTTTTCTGGTTTCCTTTCTTCCTCATGTTTAGCCCCATTAGTTTTGAGATCTTATGACGTTCGGCCCATTAGGTTGTCGATTTTAAGATCTTCCGCCCCAATTCCTTGTCAATATTAAGACATTTCATGATATTTAGGTGTCGATTTTTTTCACTGGCGAACGATAGTGAGCCTGTAATTTTGGAAGAACCGGCTTTCGGCCGGGAAAAAATTCTGCCGAAAAAATGTACAAATTGATCTAGAAGGGGGATCTTATGTATTATTTTTAAAGTTTGATAGATGTATAGCCAAGAAACTAAGAAATAAAGGAATACATGAATTAATAGACCAACAAAAACGGCCCATCTCCCCTTAAATCTAACACTGGAAGGTATAATAGCTTAAAAACACATATATAACTCGGGATAAACAGTATGATGGGTGAACCGGTTTTCCCAGTCTTTATATTACTCAGCAACTAAGCTTTGAAACACTCCCCCTCAATCTGTCTTTCCCTCATCCTATGACCTAAACTGCTTCAAGGTCCGTGTGTCCAGACATTTTGACTCCAACGTGCCTTGAATTTGGCTCTCTGTCACTCTTTCAATTTTTGGGGGAGACACTTGTTACAGAGAGCTTTGCCTTTTGTCGCCTTCATACACATTAGAAAAGAGAGATAAGGTAGATATGAACGGATCAGCATAGAGTATAATCATGGATAAGGTGAGTGCTGGATAGATAAGTGATTAAACAGAAAATTAGAATAAAGGAAAGAGGAGATAAATAGCTAACAGAGATATAACATAGGTAGTACTGTAAATAGCTTTTCTGGACCACTTTCTCCCTCGTGTTTAACCCCATTAGTTTTGACATGTTAAGGCGTTCGGCCCATTAGTTTGGCAATTTTAACACATTTCGCCCCATTTCGTTATATATAAATTTTAAGACCTTTCGTGCCATTTGCCTGTCGATTTTTTTCCTGACGAGCGATAGCAAGTCTGTAATTTTAAGAGGAATCGGTCTTCTGCGGGGGCGTTTCGTTCGTGTCCACCCCTTCAGGGATCATGGCATCAGGCAATAGATAGATAGATAGTAAATAGCTAAGGGGGAGTTAGAAAGAGGAATGAGAGAAATGAAAAAACACGTGGGAGATGGTAATAAGGCGAGATACATTAGCTGGGGTAACTATTAAAAGACACGTGGGAGATGGTAATGAGGGGGAGATACATTAGCTGGGGTAACTATTAAAAGACACGTGGGAGATGGTAATAAGGAGAGATACATTAGCTGGGGTAACTATTAAAAGATGGTAATAAGGGGAGATACAATAGCTGGGGTAACTATTAAAAGATGGTAATAAGGGGAGATACATTAGCTGGGGTAACTATTAAAAGATGGTAATAAGGGGAGATACATTAGCTGGGGTAACTATTAAAAGATGGTAATAAGGGGAGATAATTAGCTGGGGTAACTATTAAAAGATGGTAATAAGGGGAGATACAATAGCTGGGGTAACTATTAAAAGATGGTAATAAGGGGAGATACATTAGCTGGGGTAACTATTAAAAGATGGTAATAAGGGGAGATACATTAGCTGGGGTAACTATTAAAAGATGGTAATAAGGGGAGATACATTAGCTGGGGTAACTATTAAAAGATGGTAATAAGGGGAGATACATTAGCAGGGGTAACTATTAAAAGATGGTAATAAGGGGAGATACATTAGCAGGGGTAACTATTAAAAGATGGTAATAAGGGGAGATACATTAGCTGGGGTAACTATTAAAAGACACGTGGGAGATAGTAATAAGGAGAGATACATTAGCTGGGGTAACTATTAAAAGGAGATTGTAAGTTTCGATACAAATAAAAAAGAGGCACGGAACAGACACCTTTAAGGGGTGATGGGAGTTTTTTTTATCTGGCCCCGCTTCTCCCACATGCTTAGCCATATTAGTTTTCAGATTTTAAGAAGTTCGGCCCATTAGTTTGGCGATTTTAAGACCTTCCGCCTCATTTCTTTATCAATAGTAATACTTTTCGTGCCATATAGGTGTCGAATTGTTCTTGACAAGTGATTGCGAGCATATACTGTAATATGGGAGGAACCGGCCTTCGGACGTAAACATTTTCTACCGAAAAATGTACAAATTATTCTAGTACGGGGATCTAATGGATGTTTCTTTTAAGTTTGGTGGAGGTCTATGGAGGAAACTAGAAACAAAATAATGAATACATGCAAGGGATATTTCAGCTAGGACTATGGAGAGTTTTTTCTTTTTTGTTCTTTTTTTTTTTTTTAAATCGGGACAGTTAGAAATAGGGGGGAAAGGACGAGGGTTACGTTGGTAAAGGGTTATACTCGCACATAAGCTGGGGGGGGGATGTTTTTTCCTATGTGAATGAGGGAGACAAAAGGCAAAACTGCCTGTGACGAGTGCCTCCCCCAGAGTTAAAAAATCAATGAACGTTCGGGCAAACATTTCTGGACACAAAGAGTTTGAAACAATTCAAGTCATAAGATGAGAGAAAGATGGATTCAGGGAGAGAGTTCCAGAGCTCAGCTGTTGAATAGAAGAATTACTGGGAGTAACGTTTCACTCTTGAGTTCGAGAGTTGTACTGAGTAGGGGTGGGATTGTTATGCAAGACGGGTATTACGTACCCTACGTAGAGAAGGTGGTATGCACTGAGAGAGCTCTGAGGAACACTGATTATTGTAGTAGCGATAGAATAGCAAGAGAGATGAAACATTGCGGAGAAGAGAGAGATTGCAGAGAGTCAATGAGTGGATGGGAGTTAATGATACAAAAGGCTTTCCTTTCTACTTTGTTTAGAAGTGGTGTGTGAGAGAATCCTCCCCACACATGTGAATAATATTCAATACAAGGACACACTGTGCCCCTGTATAGAGCAAGAAGCTGAGCAGGGGTAGAGAACCCCTTGAGGCGGTTGAGCACACTCAGCTTCTGGGAGGCCGCCTTAGCAAGACTGGTAATATGGCCCTTCCAAGAGAGAGCAGAAGAAAAAGAGACACCGAGAATACTGAGAGAAGATGATGGGTTGATTTTTGTATTGTTGAGGAATAAGGGATAGTCCTCTGGGAGTTCATGGTGGGTAGATAGATGGAGAAATTGTGTTTTGGAAGCATTGAGGGTAACAAGGTTTTCTCTGCCCCAATTAGAAATGGTAGTTAGATCAGAAAATAAGTGTTGTATGGCTTAATTATGTTTGTTTTTGATGGATTGCTGGCTAGGATGTTCTGGGAAACTAATTGAATAGTGTAAGGTAGAGTTGTCTGCAATGAATGGATAGGACTGGAGGTACAGTTAAGAAGATCATTTATGATAATTAGAAAGAGAATAGGAGATAGGACAGATCCCTGAGGAACACTGGAGTTGATACGATGAGGAAGTGAACGATGGCCGTCCACAACCGCAGCTATGGAATGGACGTAAAGGAAATTAGAGACAAAGGCATAGATGGAGGGATAGAAACCGAAGGAGGGTAGTTTAGAAATTAGAGATTTGTGCCAGACTATCGAAGGCCTTCGATATGTCTAACGCAATAGAAAAGGTCTCACCGAAGTCCCGAAAGGAGGATGACCAAGAGTTAGTAAGATATGAAAGAAGATTACCAGTAGAGCGACCCTTAAGGAAGCCATACTGGAGATCTGAGAGTAGATTATGAGAAGAGAAATGCTTAAGAAATTTGGAAGCAAGCAAAGTTTCAAAAACTTTAGAGATACAAGAGATGAGAGTAATTGGACGATAGTTGGAAGGTTGAGAGTGATCACCCTTCTTTGGGACAGGTTGAATGAGAGCAATCTTCCAGCACGTTAGAGGAGAGACAGAGACGAAAGAGTTTGCCTAGGCAGGGGGTCAGCACGGAAGTACAGTTTTTTATTACAACAGGAGGAAAACCATCCGGAATGTACGCCTTCTTAGTATCAAGCCCAGCGAGGGTAGAAAGTACATCTTTAGAAGAAATTAGGATATTAGGCATAAGCATAGGAGAGAGGGGGGTGGAGAGGATTAAGGGGAGATGGGTAGCTTTTCTGGACCCTTTTCTCTCTCATGTTTAGCCCCATTAGTTTTCAGATTTTAAGGTGTTTGCCTCATTAGTGCTATTTAGGTGTCGATTTTTGTTCATGGCGAAGGATAGTGAGCCTGTAATTTTGGAAGAGCCGGCTTTCGGCCGGGAAATTTTTCTACGGAAAAATTTACAAATTATTGTAGAAGGGGAATCTAATGGATGTTTGTTTTTAAGTTTGATGGAAGTCTAGGGAGGAAACTAAACAAATAATAGATATATGAAATAAAAGGGGGAGGGGGAGTTTGGGTGGAAGGAAAAGGGCACAGAGCATAGAGTTCGAAGTGGATACAAGGGGATAAAGGGTGATCATTGAGTTTGCTATGTAGGCAGATTGTGGTAAGAGTGACAGGGGAAGGTCACAAGGGCACTATCAAGATAAAAAGAAAGTCATACAGTAACAGAACACTAAGAGAACAACAACAACAACAAGAATGGAGTTTAAGTTTTGTGTTCTAGTTTGCTCCCTAGGCCTCTATGAGTGTTTAACAATCCCCCTCAAGGTTCCACTTCAAGAAAAAGAAGAGCAAGGTTATGGTCTTTGAAAAGGGTGCAGCCACAGAGTGTGAGGTAAGGTTGAAAGGTCAGGCTATGGAGAATGTCAGCTCATATACTGTAAGTATCTGGGCAGTGTGTTGAGTAAAAATCGGAGTATGGATGAAGAAGTGCGGGAGAGTGTGCAACAGGGGAAGAGGGTTGTAGGAATGCTGAAAGAAGTGCGGGAGAGTGTGCAACAGGGGAAGAGGGTTGTAGGAATGCTGAAAGAAGTGCGGGAGAGTGTGCAACAGGGGAAGAGGGTTGTAGGAATGCTGAAAGCAGTAACAAGAAAAAGGGTGGTCAGCATGGAAGTAAAGAAGTCCTTGCATGATAGTGTGGTAATCCCGACATTGATGTACAGGAGTGAAGCTTGGACGTTGTTGGAGAGACACACACCAAGAGTGAGAGGGGTGAAATGGAGAGACACAAACCAAGAGTGAGAGGGGTGAAATGGAGAGGATACGAAAATATATAGACAAAACATAGATAAAGAATAATTAGAACTGGAGTGAGAGAGTTTGCAAAAAGAGAGAGAAAAAAAACAAGGGCGGGATGGTGGTAAGGGGAAATATAATAAGGAGGGATGGGACGATTTTCTGGTCCCTCCTTCTCCCTCGTATTTAGTCCCATTAATTTTGTTTGCCCCATTAGTTTGTCGATTTTAAGACCTTTCGCCCTATTTATGTGTCAATATTAAGACCTTTCGTGCCATTATCCTGGCGAGCGATAGCGAGCCTGTAATTTTAAGAGGAACCGGCCTTCGGCCCGGAAATTTTTCTACCGAAAAATGTACAAATTTATCTTGAAATTTTAGGGTGTATTTGTTTAAATCTTGATAGAGGTCTAGGCGAGGAAACTAAAAAAAATAAATGAATATATATATATACCAAAAAACTAGCCACTGTCCCCTTAACCGGGGTAGTTGTAAAAGTGGAATGGGCCCGTAACAGAGGGGACTATATGAAGATACAGAGATAAAAGTAGCGAGGAACAGTTAGAAAAAGGCCAAATTGAGCTTATGAGTACGGGTATAATAGTAGAGGGGACGATGGTGGTAAGGGGAGATATTATGTTTAAACAGTTAGGGGATAAAACAGGGGAGATACATTAGCTGGGGTATAAAGGTGGAGATATATTAGCTGGGGTATGAAGGTGGAGATATATTAGCTGGGGTAGTTATAAAAGGGGACATGTGTAAATTAGGGCGGAAGGGAAAAGGCACGGAGCAGAGACCTTTATGTCCCAAGGCAGTGGAGAAACACGGAGCAGAGATCTTTATTTTGTTGGGAGTAAGTAGAGAAAAGTTACTAGAGATACAATATAATTAAAATGAGAGACATTTGAGTGTGTGAGGAAGTTATATAGGGTCATGTAACAGAGGAGACGGTGAAGATAGAGAGAAGAAAGTACTGTAGATAGAATACTAGAGCAACATTAAGCTGGGAACAAAATGAGGTTGAGAGGAAGGGGAAAAAACAAAGGGGAAATGGTGGTAGGGGCCATAAGGGGAAGTACATTAGCAAGGGGGGTTATATAAGGGGGTACAAGTGAGTTAGGGCTGAAGGAGGAAGGAAGTATAGCGTAGGGGAAGACAAATGGGAAGAGAAATGGCACAAGAAGAAATATCGAGAAAGAGAGTGTGAAGGGAAGTGGGAGATGACTAGATAGGACAGTAAGGGAAGAGTAGGTAACCAAATATAGTGTTAACTGGTATTAGGAACAGGAACATTATGAAAGTTATGTTGGAACTGTAGTAAGTATGAAAGAAACATGGGTATAGGAAGCATGATAGAAGCGTAAATGAAGCATGGATATGTTAAGTATAAACGAAGCATACAATAAGCATGGCTATAATAAGTATGTAACAGGGGTAAAGTCACAATCACAACTCGCAGTAAACATTCCCTACTACAGCTATATACTCTTCTCAATATAGTATAAAACACAGCCCAACTTAAGATATACTGAGCACTACATAAAACGCAGGCACCAGCAAATCTTAATTGGTTTAGTTAGGTAGGTAGCAGGTGGCTCTTAGCTGCCACAAGTTTCCTTGTGAGACTTGGATAATAAGACTTTATTATTTGGGTTATTGTGTTGAAAAGTAAGTACGTGACCAAGTCAGTATGTGTGTGTGTGTGTGTGTGTGTGTGTGTGTGTGTGTGTGTGTGTGTGTGTGTGTGTGTGTGTTACTCAGGTACTTGTTCGTCAAGGGGAATCCACGCAATGCGAGCTAAGCTCATTATTATCGCGCCTCCTTAACTGGGAATGTATTGCGTGAAATGAATGTTAAGTGTTTTATGTACTGTTGGAATGGCTGTGGATGTGTGTGTAGTCTGTATTTTAGCCAATTGGTGACATCGGAAACGAAGGCTTAGGGTGGATCTGTATGGTACCATTCTCACTATAGACGGTACCGTCTCGCCCGAAGGCTTAGGTAGCCATCAGCTTAGGTGAACCATATGATACCCATCTCGCCTTGTGTGTGTGTGTGTGTGTGTGTGCAACGGGAGGGATGCGTATGTCAATTGTGTGTGTGTTCGTGTTTTCTTTATATGTATGAAGGAGATAAAAGGCAATGCTGTCTTTAATAAGTGTCCCCCTCAAGGTTGAAAGAGTGACAGGGAGCCAAATTCAAGTTACATTAGAGTCAACGTGTGTGTGTTTGCTTGAATGCAAAGATAGTATGTCTATACATTTGCAATGAATGAAAATAGAATATATACAGTATATACTGTATATATATATAATAAGTGATAAAGGGTGTGGTAATTGTCTGCTTTAGCAAGGTACAGATGTATTTTGACTTGCTGAAAGAGGAGTTTCCCTTTGGAATCTACAGTAGCTAGTTCTTTCTGGTTTGCTAATTGGGATATTATAAATCATTCTAGTAATAATAAAACCTAAATATAAACAAACACACTTAAACCTCATAGATAAATTTCAGTTTATACTTTGCTTTGACCCATATAATTGTATCACCTAGTCGTGTTTTTGTGGGACACTCCACATTCTCCACCTGGCCTCCATAGCTGATCCTTTCTGTGCCTCATCAATATCGAGGGCAACTCCAGCTTGCCCTCCAAAACACTTTCTCCTCCTATCAATACATTACACTAAACACACCTTACATACTACACCACCTTTTTTGACTAACAATTATGACGAAATCACGACCAGCCTCGGAGTCCCGACGGTGGGTGGGGGTGGGGGGGGGGGTTGGGGGGGGGGTAGGGGGGAGGCACCAAAAATGCCCCTATTGATCTGTCCCCTGGCAATGACTTCCCAAAATGCTCTGGACCAATACCTTCCACTCTTAATATTAATTCCTGCAACATATGTGGCCTTTCCTCTAACTTCCACTCTGCGGAACACCACCTCTCCTCTACCAACCCTGATCTTCTCTTTCTCACCGAAATTCAGGTCTCTAGGACTACTGACAGCAAACCCTTCTCTGTATCCTCCTACACTATCTCTATCCTGAGTTTCAAGACATAGGTGGATGTTGCGTATATGTGCGCAACAATCTCGCTTTCTCTCGTGTTCCCAACTTTCACTCCTCTGAATTTTCAACTCTCTGGCTAAAGCTTTCTTGTCACTCTCTAACTAAATATGTCTGCGATGTTTATCTCTCCCCTAATTCTACTGACTATCCAAAATTCTTTGACTATCTAACTTCTAAATCGGAACACATTCTATCCATCTCTCCTTTCGCAGAAATCTCCACCCTAGGAGATTTCAACGTTCACCAACGCAATGGCTTTCCTCTCTTTCCACATACCAACCTGGTGAACAAGCTTAAATTTTTTCTATCCTAAATTACCTAGAGCAGTTGGTCCAGCAACTCACCCGTATCCCATCCCGGATCGCTTTGGAGATCGGCCTATCATTCTTGACTTATTTCTAACTTCTAACCCTTCTGCTTATACTATAAATCTTTTCTTCTCCTTTGGGCTCCTCCGACCATAAACTTATCTCTGTCACCTGTTCTGACGGCCACCCGATCCTCCCAGCCGGCAGGCGCTCGTGGAACTTTGACGATGCCGACTGGGAGGCTCTCCGGCATTACTTCTTTGATTTCCCATGGAATGACTTTTGCTTCCTTGGCCGGGAACCCTCGGAGAGAGTGCTGACCGACGTAATCCTCTGAGGCATGGAAGCATACATTCCATTTTCTTTCTCTCCTTCTAATGCTAAAAAATCTTGGTTTACTCACGCTTGTTCTACTGCTGTCCGCAACAAAGAGGAAGCATTTGAACGTTATCGTCGCCTTCAAACTCAAGAATCTCATACTTCCTATGCTTCTGCCCAGAATCAAGCCAAATCAGTTCTTCGACTCGTCAAACACTCATTCATCAATAATAAATGCACAGAACTATCCAACTCTAGCTCATCCCAAGCTTTCTGGCATCTAGCCAAAAACCTCTCCAACAATTTTTCTTCCTCGTCTTTCCCTCCCCTTTTCCACTCTGATGGCACCACCATCACTTCTTCCTCTGACAAACCTGAATTCTTCGCCCACACTTTCGTTAAAAACTCCACCTTTGATGATTCCATTGTTATTCCTCCCTCTTCAGCCCCCTCTCACTTTATTCATGCCTAATACTCTAATCTCTTTTAAAAATTTACTCTCTACCCTCTCTGGGCTTAATACTAAGAAGACGTACGGTCCGGATGATGTTCCTCCAGTTGTACTCAAAAGCTGTGTTTCTGTGCTGACTCCCAGCCTAGGCAAACTCTCTTCTCTAACGCCTTCCCTTCTTGCTGGAAGGTTGCTCTCATTCAACCTGTCCCAAAGAAGGGTGACCGCTCTCAACCCTCCAACTATCGTCCAATTGCTCTCATTTCTTGCATCTCCAAAGTTTTTGAAACTATTCTTACTTCAAAATTTCTTAAGCATCTCTCTTCTCATAATCTACTCTCAGATCGCCAGTATGGATTCCTTAAGGATCGTTCTACTGGTGATCTCCTTTCATATCTTACTAACTCTTGGTCATCCTCCTTCCGGGGGGACTTCGGTGAGACCTTTTCTTTTGCGCTAGACATATCGAAAGCCTTTGATAGAGTTTGGCTCAAATCTCTAAATCTCTAAAGTAACAATATCGAGTAACCTAAAACCGAGTCAACAATGTTCAGAAGTTGTTAAGAAGGCAAAAAAATAATTGGCTTTATAGGCAGGTCATTTGAGCATAAATCCAAAGAAGTTATCCTAACCCTTTACAATTCCTTAGTCCGCCCTCTTCTGGAATACTGCGTTCAATCCTGGTGCCCTTATTACCAAAAAGATATAAACAAGCTAGAACGAGTTCAACGTAGAGTTACCAAAATGATACCTAGCCTAAAGAACAAACCGTACGAAGAGCGTCTTAGAGAATTAAATCTATTTCCTTTAACCCAGCGCAGATTAAGAGGCGACTTAATTCAAGTGTTCAAAATCATCAAAGGCATCGACAATATGAACTGTAGTAAGTACTTCACTATCGACCAATCTAATTACACGCGGGGAAACGGTTGCAAAATTATTGGTAAATCTTTTACCTCGCACGAATCTAAGAATTTCTTCTTCAATCGAGTTGTCAACTTGTGGAATGGGCTTCCCCGAGACGTTATAGACTGCAGCACCGTTGATTCATTTAAATTCCGCCAAGACAAATATCTCGCATCAAACCCGCGACTGACTGCGTTTGTAAATGAATAACTTTATCCTCCCCTCAGTTACTAACCCATATGTCCCCTACTAACTTCCTAGTCCTGCCACGTTAGTGGCAGGGCAGTAGTTCCCTTTCCAATGTTCCCTTACCCACTCTAAACCACTGTTTGGACACTTGATCCTCAGTGTTTTGGAGGACAAGCAGCCTAGAAGGGTCACTAGATCTGTTGTTGCTTGATTTCCTTTGTACTCCTTTGTACCCTTTTTTAACTGGGGGAGGCACTCGTTACAGGCAGTTCTGCCTTTTATCTCCCTCATCCTCATAGGAACAAAAAAATATATAGGCGAGCAATACGAATACAGGAGACGAAATTGAATTATAAAGCATATAATATAAAATAAACAAAATTAATATAGCACTATATAGCAAATAGGTGATAAAATAAGTGAAAGGGAGTGTGGTAATTGGTTTAGTTATCAGAGCAGCAGGTGGTTTTTGACTGCCAGAAGTTTAACTGTGGAGGATTGGAGAGTAGTTCTTTTATAGTGTCAGGTTTATTGAGTTGAAGAGTGTGTTAGGGGTTGGTTGGTGTGTGTGTGTGTGTGTGTGTGTGTGTGACTGTGTGTGTGTGTGTGTGTGATGTATGGGAGGGGGAGAAGGTGTGAGAGTATAATATACTTTTATTTTACTATATTTGGGCTTCTTTCATGGTTGCTATATCCATGCTTCTTTCATGGTTGCTATATCCATGCTTCTTTCATGGTTGCTATATCCATGATTCTTTCATGCTTACATTATTATTACATCATTATATTGCATATTATGCATTAGGAGTGTGTGTAAATGGGAGGAATACTTATATCTACCATGTGGTGTGTGTGTGTATGTGTGTGTGTGTGTGTGTGTGTGTGTGTGTGTGTGTGTGTGTTCGTGTGTGTCTTCGTGTGTATGTGCGTGTGTGTGTCTGCATGCGTGTGGAGGCCGCTGCATGTATATATCAGGTAAATTAATACAGTGAACATATAAAGTACAATAGAATAATGCCCATACTACAGAAAGTCATAATTAGTTTAGTTATCGAGGTACCAGGTTCGTGGTTACCAGCAGGAAGAGTTCCCCTATTGAGACTTGGCTAAAGAAGTACTTATTATTATTTGGTGTGTTGTGGTATACAGTGTGTGTGTGTGTGTGTGTGTGTGTGTGTGTGTGTGTGTGTGTGTGTGGGTGTAACAGCGCATTTTGAGCGACTGTACACTTCTAAGATAAACCATATAATCACATATATAACTCACACCATTATAACTACCTTTTAAAAACATCTGTAAGTGTGTTGGTGTGATCTCCCTATAGAAGCTCACACCATCACAATAGAAGCTGGTAACTTTCCACTCTGCTAAGGCAAGCACGGATCCCACGATCACCAAATGGTATCACACTTCCGTTGCCAAGATATCGAGAAGTAATTGCTAGAAACTTTGTCACATCCAGTTGTCACATGGTGTTGCTGAACCGCGCCCCTCCCTCAAGAGGCAGAGGGCGAGTCAGTCAGCACACCACCACACCCTAAGGAGGGTATCTCTCTCCAGCCCTCTGGGAAGATCATTATTACTTGGAAAACAGCTCATAGTTCTAGGTTGCTATTATTAAAGTGTTATCATTAAGTATTAAGTAGAGTACTTATCTCGGTACACACTCAACATCGAGTATACACCACATTAAGAAGTACTTTATAATTACATTGCCCCAACGCATGGGACGTCTAGTGTAATATATTCTAATATCTCAAAATTAGGATTAAGGGTTAAAGACATATATTTTGCTGTTAAATAAACCAAACAAAGCCCCGTGCTTGTTTATTTTAAAACCTCCCTACATATTTCCAGTGGTTCCAGATTACTACAGAGTTCATTACAACGTACAGGAAATATTGAGGTAAGATAATAAGTTAACCCTAACCATTCCGCTCAGTGCCTCAACCATAAATCGCCCGCTACATATTGGTGGCAGCGGTGGGATATTAACTATTACTCTAAATCTAAACTATGAACCAGTCAGTCACAGATGCTTGAGTCAAGGTAAGGTCGCATGCGTTTATGTCCGGGGACAGAGGGAAAACACATACTCAGGACGCACAGACAGGGGAAGATACGAGGACCTACATGAATAAAGGCGTCTTTGTTTGTCTTAGTCACAAGTTGAAGTTCGTCGGGGACGAGCAACATGTCTGCTGTTTCAGTAAAGGTTAGTAATCATCCGTGTAAAAGAAACGGGAACGGCATAATACTTCAGTCATTGTTAAATGTGAGGACTGGAACTGAATGTGGACTAAAATGGTGAGTGGAATAACTGTATCTATTTATGAGAAATAGAGTATACAATTTTCTTACTCAAAAGCGGAAACAGGGCAAATTGTTCCTTCTCTATGGCTAATGCTTTACGGAGATGAGCAACAGGCAGTAGATCAATGATGATCCATCTCTGATAACACCGTACTCAATGAATTCATCACATTCGTCTTACTTGTGAGTCGTACATCTATACTTTTGAGTCTTACATCTAGAATTCTAGACTCTATAGAGCTTTTGCTGCAGTCTCCAGGACAGTGAGTCTCTTTCTTAGCTTTTGTACTTCAGAAACGTGGGCTGTTCTAAAGAGCTCATAGGAGGGTAGGTCAGCAAATATAACAGTCCTCTCGTCGCACGTGTATGAGTGCGAGTGTCTGGGTACCTGGGAAAGTCATCAGGTAATACCAAAATGAATCATCCGGAGATTACGATTTAATACGAGCTACGTTAAACGGGAAACGTAAGTGTAAGTCGCAAATCACCAGGCATCATCTGATTAGTTAGTAGGGAACACACTAACCAGGTCATCTTTCTCTGGAGAAAGGGTTATTATTCTACTCGTAGGGTTACTAATAGAATATTTCACTCGCCCAGTAGGATGGATGTGGGGAGTGGCTTGCTCTGTCAGTTATATGACGTTAACAAAACGAAGATTTGTATTAATTACTTCACTCTCTAGCTAGAGTGGTCTTACTTGAGTGGTCTCACTTTGCTCTCTGTCTAGAGTGATCTTACCTACTTAACTTATTACAACTGAATTTGAAAGTTGGATTAGAATACTCTTTTTAGCAAAAAGAAGGTTCCGCCTATACTCGTTTGTCTGTGCGGAGTAAGTTGTGGTAGGTGCATTTGGCTGCACCGCTGAAAGTTATGGTTCAGGTATAGTATGGCCATCTACGGAGAGTTCTGGGCTCCTCCGTTGTAACCTGTCACCATTAATTACTTCTACCTTATTGGTGGTAGGGTCTCGAACCTCAAACTGGTTACCGGATGCTGTGTCTGTAACGACATAGGGTCCATTATACTTCGGCGAGAGCTTAGACATTCTCGTCGGATCTAGGCACATTGCTTTGTGACCTACGTCAGGACAGTTTGGTGTGTCCTTTTATGCTATTTCCTTATCATTTCAGTCCGGGATGTCTGTAAATGATCTCGGATTTGCTGGTGGATCTTGCTGAAGACTTTGAAGTGTCTCTTAGCGTCTGATTTGACTTGATAAGAATAATCTAGAGGAATATAGATTTCTGCCTAGCTTAGCTGTTGCCAGAGTTTACGTCAGAATCTTGTCTTTACCCTCAGAAGCTAGTCTTTTATACCTGTCTGTAGGTTTTGGAAGACTCTTCAAGGTAATGTAAAGCCTTTTAGGTTTTCCTTTACTTCTAGATTATGTTTAGGTTTACATGATGTTCCAAGATTTCAAAAATAGCTATGATAGCTGAGGTACTTTGCAGTCAACTGGCCCAATTTAGAATGGGAGCTGTTGTGCAAACACATGCTTTCTCAAGTAGATATCACTCATTGATTCTTTCACATTGTGCTTGGTTTCCATCCTGTGTTTGGCTAGAATGTGCCGAGGAGAGGAATAGCGAACAAGTGAGTAATGTACGAGCCTGTTGGTAATTTGGTCTGTTGCATCTATCTTTAAGCAGGAATAGGACAAACTAGTCTGAAAGATTATATTCAACACAAACCAGCTGGTACTGCTTACATCTGGTGTCACCAGGGGCATTCAGCAATTCCAAAGAAACAGTGTCAAATGGATGTGAAGCCTTCGGGTATTCCAGGAGTGTCACAGGTTATCTTTTGGCAAGGTGTTGTTTACTATCCTTCTTAATAGTTTTCCAGTAGTAGCTTACTTATTGGATATGTAGTGGTTCTAATCTTGCTCGTCTTTCACTTGGCTTCTTTTTAGGTCGGTAACGAGAACACCGGGGCAACTTGCACAATCCTGGAGAGTGCGTTGGCTGCTACGTTAGCTCTTACCCATAATACTAGAAGATACCGGTTAATCCTGGTGACTCCGCGGCAACTTCAGCAAATCCACTGATACAGTGTCGAATGGAAGTGAAGGCGTTGGATAATTCAAGATTGGTGCGGTTCCATCATGTGTCGGGTTAGCTGTAGGAATGTCTCTTACCACCGCTTTAGTCTGCCAGTGAGAAGTTATCACCTTTGAGTACCTTCTTGTCCTTGCCTGTCTGTCTGAGTAGAGGTCAAAGGAAGGCTCAAGGCTAATAATTCACGAAGGTTACTACTCCCAAGATGTTACAAGGGTTAACCTTTCCGTTTTGTGATATCTAGTCTCTACGTTATTCATCACCGTCCTTATGTAACCAATGACTAACATCTTGACTATGTCACTTGGCATTTTGAATGTTGTACGGAGCTCTTGTGAAAAGAGTTGTATGTACGAGTGAGAATGTTGAGCATGTTTTGACTGGAATTTAGGCAAGCTTTTGGATGAGCTCTGCCTCTTAAGACTTGGAAACATCTTATTACTATTCTAACCTTAAGTTTGTATTTTAAGTGCGACTTTAGAAAGGTAAATAACTGCACAGATCATACTATTCGATGAGAATCCTTTCTGCTCGACTCGAGATTGGCTTACTTGGACATCTCAGATACTGATCGTGAATGTACAGTCAAGTCTTCTGGTGTCTATCCATGAGGTGATGGAGTTCCACTTAAGAAAAACTTAGACTTTTTGAGTTACTTTGAAAAACT
The DNA here is from genome assembly GCA_032716605.1 of Paralithodes platypus. NCBI lineage: Eukaryota > Metazoa > Arthropoda > Malacostraca > Decapoda > Lithodidae > Paralithodes > Paralithodes platypus. The sequence continues at coordinate 29,653,462 of CM064487.1, forward strand.
TTATTCCCCTTATTCCTATGTCGTGTAGGAGTTCTGATGGATCAGACTGTGGGAAGTATTTCCTTAACTTGGCTAGAATATGCTGTGTGGTTGTCTTTGTGGCGATCAACCACCGAAAACTGTCTTGTTCTTGGTTACCAATCGGATTGGTGACAACCAAAGGAAGAACGTGTGTTTTATACTTACCGAGGATTACTTTGAGGTATATGTAGTGCTTTGGTTAAATTCTTTAGTGTTGTTAGTCGTACACTGCGGAAGGCGACTACAATCCTAAGTCTAGGTCTTCGTAGCTTAAGGAGAATGTTTACTTATGCGCTGAAAATACCTGATTAGATGCGCAAGTCATTCTATAACTCTACGGCGGTTCATATCCTCTACAGGGTTTGCCTGCAGGATGTGTTAGTACAAAATGGATCTGGATGCCATTGGTAATGTACTTACTTGTGCTGTAAAAGGTCTTTCCACATCGGCTATAACTTTCGGGTAGTGTTCTGGAAGGCATACCCTATTTCTCTTACAATTCCGTTCTCTTCCGGATACTACTAAGGGAAACTATCCATAAAACCCAATTGGAAGGTGTGCACCTTCGTTAGTACGAATCATTCTGAGCTGTGGATACGAGCGAGAGTAATCTTGGTTTGCAATTTGGCTCTTGATCCTAGCACTCTTAAGATCTTGCAGGTGAAACTGGTCATGCTTGTTGAAACAGTCGCTGCTATAATGATCGAATGCAGGAAAGAACGCGTAATGCGTGTTGTGTATGTACTTCGAGAGTGTTGACCCAACCGAGACTTCTGCACCATCGACTTGGAAAAACTTCCAAGGATGCGTAAACTAACTGCCCATGGTTGTTGGAACAGCTGTTACTAAATTGGTGCTGGGGATAAATCAGATCGAACACAGTACTGAGTACCGGAACAACTATGGGTGAAGCTTAATCTGTGAGACTTCATGTTGATGTGGTTATCCTTCAGATTCATTATGTCTTGGACATAGATGATTTGTGCTTGTGCGGAACCTTTCTTTGCTTAGGTGCTTCTGCAACGCAAACTATCTGTGAGTTTCGTAGGAGACCTGTGTCAAAAGGTGTCTACCGCCACAAGAATGTATTGGGGACTACGTGTGGGACCTTGGTGTGAGGCTTAATCCACCACGTAAAACTGGCTTAGTCACGTATAACCTTAGTGTAAGGTGTTGATTGTGACACAAAATGTCGACCGTGGAGGGGTCTCGTTCTCTGCGACTCAGGGGAGTTTGTACTGCAGAGGGTCTGCCAATTTTAGTCTTGGAACTAAAGGATCTGACACGCTGGTAGGGACCAGAATTGCGAAGGAGGCGACTTATCTCTTGGTCTACTCGGGGTGTCTACACGAGGGCAATATTTTGTGTCGTGTCCATACAGAGTTTTCACAAACGATGCAGTATTCCCATCGTGCAGGTCTTTCTCGATGCTTTTGGTGAGGGTTCCGTTGTGGTTTTCCTGCCCTACGAGGTTTTGTATGCACTCGGGATTTGCGTTGTGACTTTTGTTTCCGCTGTGGGAGTAACTGTGGATGGCGTTTCCAGCAATTTGTTCTTGTATGACCAACTTTATGGCAGTGGCCACACTTCTTAGGAATTGTACCAGTTCTTCTCGGAGGCGAAGGCGTCGGACTAGGTCTGCGACTCGCCCCGCAAGAGTGGTTTCTCCTTGCATTATGATTGCAGTAGGTACATACTGTCTGTGATACTGTCACTATCTCACGAGCTCTTCTTGGATTGGCAAGAGGAATTAGCTCGGGGTCTGGTCTACGAGCTCTTCTTGGCTTGCCAAGAGTAATTTGCTCAGGCTTTTTGTTGGGGTGGAGCCTTGGCACCAACTTGAGAAGAGATGCGGGAACAGTCTCTGCTGTAGCGCCTGGAATCTCGGGAGCTGGGTCCGACGAGGTCTCAGAAGCAGTATCTGTGTCCGCAGCAATGCTCGCATCAGTGTCCGAAGGTGACTCCGGGGACTCCGGGATAATCTCTAAACTTGGATGAGACCTTGGAGTGTGGTTAGAGACTGGGGTGATGGAGTTCCTTGATTGGTGACCATCGTGACATCCAGTGCTAGCGAAGTTTGCGAGTTTTACCCATAAATCCTCGTAGCTTGATGTCTGAAATGGAGTGGTTGCTTGAGCGAGGTCGATTGCAGTTCCTGGTTTCAGATGTAACCGGACAAAGGCAATTTTGTTTACGGCCTTTTTGATGTTACGGGATTTCATGTACTCATCTACTCTGTGTAGGAAAGAAAAAGGTCCAGCTGGGTAGTTAGGACAATTCTTCCCAGAAAACATAGGCAAGTGGACTGTAAGCTGTGTCTTAGCATCCACGTGATGATTGCCTCTGGCTGTAGCTGTAGTGATAGCTGGCATAGCTGTAGCTGTCATAGCTGTAAGTGTACTAAGTTCTTCTGAAAACTTCTCTACACTTGCCTCTATCTAACTTACCCTAGTCCTGGAAATTTATAAATATTAAACTTACCTTTGAAATGCAGGTGTTGTACACTAGTCTTTGTACAAATATTTAAAGTGTCGGACGTTCGTAGGGGAAAAATTCTGATAAGTGCATGGCACAGTCTCAGAATAACATAACCTTGGTGCCTGGGCGACACGAAGGGCCTTATATTTGATGTGCAAATATTGTTAGAAGTTCGCTTGCGCTAAGGATGTATCAGGGTGGCCCGATGTCTCCTTGAAAAAGTTAGCTAGTCTTTCAGTCAAGTCGTCAATGTAAGAATCCAGTTTTGTCCCTACTTCTTTTCTCAACTCTGTGTCTGACTGGGGCTCAAACTTCTATTCCTTAAATTCCACTTTAAATTCAAGAAAATTTTACACGCATTGAAACATAATCTCCACCTGAAATTCTGAAATGACGTAACATTCAAGGTCACTAGCATAGAATATAGGTCGTAGGAGTTTCACTTTAACGTCACACCTCTATCCAAGTTGAAGGATGAATTGATGTTAGTTAGACTATGAGTTCAGCAAAACAAAATTATACAAGGAAGTTTAGGAAAAATTCAAGTTAGCAAGGCACTGTATAGGGATACTCTCTTACTAAGAAATTAAGATTAGTAAGGCACTATAGGAATTGCCTATTCTCTTACTAAGAAATTGAAAAAGACACACACAACACGAAATAACAGAAAGAAGGGTTTGATCACTGTTAGAAAACCTCTTAATTTTGTACTGTTACTGCAAATAAAATATATTACTGTGAGACCTTTAAATGTAAAACGTCTAAGGGCGAACTATTTAACCCTTGTCTAGCGGGTGCTCTGTGGCCGTTTTGGGCCTTTCCGGGCCGTTCTGACTGCTATATCAACCATCAGTATGAAAGGAACTGTATTGCGCCGAAAACTAGGTGGAAATCGCTACACAATGACGCCACATACAGCTACGTAGCACTCGTGGAGCACTGACAGTGTTACCTCGAAGATGGAAGTTTAGCTGATTTTGCTACCTTGCTCACTTTTAGCGAACTATTGGTTACACTGTCATCCTCCCGCGCGGTGGGGGAACTGTAGTTAGTGTGGGCCGGGAGGCCACAGATGTCGGACGTATGGATCATTACTGTCCCACCCATTTTCACTCGATTTCCACCATTTTTTCACCCGTTTTTTGCCAGTTTTTTCAACTCGACTTATGTTGCGCGCCACTCTTTAAGGGTTAAGGAAGTAATTATATTTTCTCTTAGTGTGAGATTAAAGTTCTTGAAACAATACTTGAATTGACTAAACCGAAAATAAGGTTAAAAATGTACGTACAGTAACACTTCAAAATTCGTTAAGTAATTAGTAGTTAGATATCAAGAAAAATAATTCACTGTGGCATTGCTGTGTTGTAAGTTTACTAGTAGGCTATTAATTCACTAGTATTATTAAGTGTGTATTGCAGGGTTACTCTAATCACTAACCTAATACAATAATTGGTACTGCTTGTAGGTTGTGTTGCTTGAAGACTTCTATCAGCTGTGTTGATTGAAGAACGTAGTGATATATCCGTAGAGTTTTACTCTAGGCCGCTCTCTCTCTCTCTCTTTCTTTCCCTTCTCTGCTGTGACGTCACCGCCACGTCAGACCTTGAAGAGCGCGTGAGCTGAGGTCTGAGGGGTGAGTAGGGTGACTCGGTGAGTCAGTGGGTGACTCAGGTGAGTCAGTGGGGTGAGTCTGGTGCGAAGTAAGGATTTCACTAATCTTCACGCTTCTTTATCATCAACTTATTGCCTTGATAACTACCTCTTCTCAGAGTTCATTCCTATTAACATATTCTTTTCACAGATAATTCTTTAAACCTCATGAAGTTCATAAATTCTTCAGAATACTACTAACCTTAGTTTTATTAATTAATCAGGAAATCATTTTTCCTACTACACTAACCCCCTTCCATGACTCTCGTCAACAACCTTATCCTAGTAAGTCTCTCCCTTCGTCTTCCGTTCAGGGTTGATCACCTGTTGTTTGGGCGTGAGGTAAAATTTAAGCACCTGTTAATGCTAACGTGTAAGTTTTGGTCCTCACCATTATCACACTTTCATTGGCATTGCTATACACTGGGTACAGGGTTAGATAAGTCATAGGGATGATTCAATGTGTATCTAGATATATGTGAGCTATTCTTTCCTACAACCTGAGGAGGGCCTCAGCTGACGTGGCCGAGCGGTGTAACAGCGCATTTTGAGCGACTGTACACTTCTAAGATAAACCATATGTGACGCACCCCAGTGCTGGGCAACGCAACCTGATTGTACTCCTTGGTACTCCACTGTACCGCCCGTGATCTGGCTACCGTCAGCCGCTATGTATATTGAGTGTGACAACTTATAACTATGTTCTTTGTATCTCTGCAAAGGTCTCGTCATGTGCTAACCAGTGGTGGGTTTTGTTTTAAGCTATGTCGAGACCTTCCATTTAATATGTAGTATCAATAGAGAAGTTGATAGATAGGATAATGGGAATTCAGAGAGAGAGAGTGAGTTGGGCTTCAGAGCAAGAGGGTAGCAACACGCCGCGCTGCCGGCCGGGTGGTTGCCAGACGTATGGACTGGTTGGCAGCCTTGCCCTTATAGCTAGGCGCGATAGGGTTGGTAGTCCATTGTTGCCTGCCTGGGCTGGGCCCATGTTGTCGTACAGCACACTGCCTGGAGGTTGGCTGTGTGTTCCTTGACCAGGTTGCCTAGAACCTTTGAGATTCTAACATCCCTTGCTCTCTCTCCCCACTTCTCACGGTTGCACTCTTTCTCTCTGACGACATTACTCTCATTTCATTCTTCTCTCTATTTAAATGCATAACCTTCCCTTGAGGTCCTAAAGGAGTTTCAGCACTCACCTCTCGTATTACTCTTAGGACAAGCATATATTAACATGTATTAGATTTAAGGGGTTAATGTGAACAGCGATCTTCTTGATGAGGATAGTTGGTGAACGTTCTACATGTTCACGAGTTATATGCCCTGCTCATCATCCCATTTGTGACTAGACTGGTGCCATGTGTAAGAGCCCGACCATGCCCAGGAGTTGTCTGTAGAGGGACGAGGACTTAGCCTTGATTTGCATACTGAGCCAGGAGCGAGTGTAGTACCCGAGACTACAGCTCGCTCGTAGTGCCGGTATAGTAGAGTAACGTAATTTATCTGTCCTTGTGTTCTCTACAGTCTTCTCCTGGGTTCTCGCTTTCGGTGCTGGGACTCGTTGTTCCTGTGACTTGGCCTGCTAGCTAGAACACATGGGGATGATGAGTGGGATATATCTTTATTTTACTATGCATTGCAGCTCTCTTTAAGTATATATCTATAACACTTTACAATACACATTACTCACACACAAGACAACACTATTAATACTTTCATGTATCAATTAACTGCACTGTCGTTTTGCTGCTGTGTCCGGAGTTCTGTTGCGTAGGGCGCATACGGACTCGGAGGGGAGACAGAGTGAGAGAAGCGAAGTAGCCTATGCGGTAGTAGGCTACCGGCGCAGTACTGTTGCCTGCAACCTTTTAGTTATTCCAAGTATAGATTCATTATTATAATAAGTGACTACTGTTTATGTTCCTCCCATGTGTATTATTAGGTATCTACTGGATCATGAATATCTTGTATGCTACATGCTAGTGCATGTTAGTAGGGGACAGTTAGTGTAGTGCACGCGCTTTCAAGTAGGCGTGTACATTTGTCATTTAGCATTTCACTGTCATACCTTTAGCCTGCTTTTATTCTACATTATTAGAGGCTTAATATTAACGTAGTTTCTTGAGTATTGCATTTCTTTAGTAATAACGTAACCTATAAATGTCTGAGGGAGTTTAGCCTCATAGCCTACCCCTGTTGTACACTTTCGCCGAGTTAAGGTACCTCGTTACCGTAGACGATAACTCTGTAGGGCGTTGGTGCTTTTGTTGTCTGGAGCATATAGTATTTGGGACTGGAATCGAGCGTGTCGTTGTCACTTAAGCCATTTCTGTCCTATGATCAAGAATCCCGAATATGTATTGCCGATCCAGCCGTAACAAAATGGCGACCTTGCACAAGATTCAGTAGTATCCTATCACATGTTTTTTGGAGAACTATTCTATGCTACCTAGTAGAGCTGGCTAGAATTTTCTTGCATATTTGAGGAATTTTTATTGTGTCATTATTGTATTGGTGGACTTGCAGATTGTTTCGTTAGGTGTCTAGAGTAGAGTCATTCAAGCATCTTTAACATTTTGTGAGTCGAGACTGCAATTAGTAATAAGCACTTTTTTTTGTTTATGAACAGCAATTGTATAACCAGCACTATGTCTAATGACTCATCATTTACGGGGGAGGATAACACGGTACAGCCTAGTGACCAGCAAATACAGCAGATATTTATGGAGGGGAGTGTTTTAAGTGGAGAGAGGGATGCCCGGGCATTTTTGCAGACACCTTTGACCGAACAGCGCCTGCAGGCTATTGATTGTTACGGTCTTCGCTGTTTAGCCACGGTTTTGGGGCGGGACTGTCCTGACAGTTGGCCCAAGAAGAATTTGGTGGCATGTTTGTTGGGTGATGGCGATGGGGCGGTGGGTGGAGTGGGGTCTTGGGGGGTTCCCTCCAAGCCTCCATTCCACTCTACCCCTGAGCTGGGCCCTCAGCCAGCGAGTCTTAGCACGATGCAGCAGGAGGGTTCTCAATGGCAAGCTGGCTTACCCGTAAACACGTCTCGGTGTGGATCCCCCATTTTGTGCTCCCCCCCCCAGGCCTGTCTCCTGAGATGTTATTTCAGCTAGAACTAGCTAAGCTTAAGTTGCGAGAGAGTCAACAGGCTAGTATAGAACGGATTAAGCTGCAGGAGACTCAGATACAACAGGCTAGTATAGAACGGATTAAGCTGCAGGAGACTCAGATACAACAGGCTAGTATAGAACGCATAGAGGTTGCTAGAATCCAAGCCAATCAGGATGCAACCAGGTACCAGGCTGAAATGGATGTCGAGAAGTCTAGAGTAGAGACCATGGGGCGTCATCTCGGTGGTGGGCACCGGGTTACAGACTCACTTTCGCATTTAATTAAGTTAGTACCCGCATTTGATGAGACAGCAGTGACTGAGTTTTTGCTCGTTTCGAAAAGAAGTGTCGTGAGTATGACTGGCCGGAGGTTAAATGGGCAGCATTAGTTTCATCACGTCTAGTGGGTAAGGGGTTGAAAGCCTACGATGCACTGTCACTGGACGAGAGTGTCGTGTATGGACTGGTGAAGGAGGCTGTGCTCCGGGCCTACGAACTGCAACCCGAAACTTATAGATTGAAGTTCCGTGGCGTGAATAAGAAGAGCGACGTCAGTTTTATGGAGCACGCACGGGACTTAACAGATGCATGTAATAACTGGTTTCGGTCCGAGCACGCAGAGTCGGCTGAGGAAATTAAGCAACTTTTCTATCTGGAACAGTTTTACAAATGTACTGGAACCGATCTAACGCTGAACATTAAGGAAAAATGTCCCAAGACAGTAGAGGAGGCTGCCAAGATGGCAGACCTCAGATTATCATTGATTCGTGGTTGCGGTGCCGCTCAGAGGGCTGAGTCAGGGCAGAAGGGGCGCTATACCCCACCCACCAGAGTTTTCGATAATAACAAATCCTATGACACACATAACCACACTAAAAGCATTGCACCTAATAACACCTACAAACACAAGCCTCTCCCGTTTACTAAAGGTCAGGCCCCTTCTTCGCCCGCACAAGGGAAGAAGTCCATTGGGGATGTGAAATGTTACAAATGTCAGAAGCTAGGCCTTTATTCACGTGAGTGCCCTAGTAACACTCCCGCTAAGCCGGTGTCATTGGTTCACAGTATCGGTGTGTCTCTGAAGGCTGCAGCAACTGCCCGGGGTAGGTTGTCAGCAGCTGAGGCACACGCGGTAAAGAAGCGTACGGAAGGCTCGACACCTGTCCGGGACACTTTCTGTAGCCATCGGGGACACGGGTTTGTGAGCTGGGGGAGTGAACTACGGAGGGTTGACTTGTTGAGGGATACGGGGGCTTCGCAAACTTTGTTGAGGAACTTCACAGGGAAACCGATAAATGCGGCCAGAGTTGTTGTGGTGCAGGGTATAAATGCTACGAGGTCATACCCACTTGTGAGGTTGGAGTTGAGAGTGGGAGAGGTGTGCAGGGAGCTGGATGTAGGGATCGTTGAGTGTTTGCCAGTTGAGGGCGTCGACCTTCTTCTCGGCAACAACTTTGCGGTGCCCACTTCCGGGACTCCACCCTTAGTCGTTGCCGAGAGGGCGGCCGACGTGGATGGTGAGAATCGGGAATGGGTTGGGAGGTGCCAACAGGATGAGATGGCCTGTGTGGTAACCCGACCTCGCTCTGCGGCTCCTGCACAGCCTAGCACTCAACCTCGGGGACAGTGGAGGAAGGATCAGGAGAAGGTTGCTAAGGGCAGGAAAAGGGACATTGATTCTGCTGCACTTCTCGGTGATTCGGTATTTGGACCTATAATAAACACGGGAGTTGACTCTGGCCCAGAGATGGTGTGTAACAAGGCAGAGTTCGGTAAGACTTCGTGTGAGGCAAGAGCTGTAGCGAGAGCCACTAAGGCAGTAGAGCCTACTAGCCGGGGTAATGTCTTATTACAAAACCATCTTGATGCATTGACGCCCGGGGACATTAGTGAGCAGCAGCTGCAAGACGCTAGCCTAGCTCGTTATAGCAATGGTGCCATAGAGTTGGAGGAAGATGGGGATGCGAAGCCGGGAGATTTCTTTAGGCTCAACAGGATATTGTACCGCAGATTTCTAGACCCCAAATCGAAGTGGGAGGGCGGTGCGAGGGTAGTAGACCAGGTGGTTGTTCCAAATAAGTATAGAGAGTCCTTATTGTGTCTGGCGCATGATGTGCCGGTGGCGGGTCATTTGGGGGTAACAAAAACATTGGCGGCATTGGGCAGGGTTTTCTGGTGGCCTGGGTCAAGGCTGATGTCTGTGCATGGGTGGCTGGGTGTGCGACCTGCCAGACAACGGGGAAGCCTAACCAGACAATCCCGAAGGCACCTTTGTTTCCCATACCTGTCACCGGGCCTCCGTTCAGCAAAGTTGTAGTAGATTTGGTTGGCCCTTTCCTGCCTACTAGTAGTGGCAATAAATTCCTGTTGACAATCATGGATGTGGCTACGAGATACCCGGACACATACCCCATGAGAAACGGCTCGGCAAAGGCAGTTGTTAAAAACTTATTATTGTTCTGTTCCCGCTATGGATTTCCACGTGAGGTGCAGTCAGACCAGGGGAGCAAATTTACATCCAAATTGTTCAAGCAAACCCTTCAATTGCACGGTATATGTTCTGTAGTGTCGTCAGCCTACCATCCCGAGAGTCAGGGAGTCTTGGAGCGGTGGCACTCGACCCTGAAGAGTATGCTACGCTGTTACTGTGCAGAACATGACACTGATTGGGATTTGGGTCTGCCGTATGTTCTGTTCGCTGCACGTGAAGTCCCAGGAGAGAGCCTGGGGTTTCAGTCCAAATCAGCTAGTCTTTGGCCATAATGTGAGAGGACCTTTAAGTATGGTGAAAGAGATCTGGGAGGGCGAAGAGAGAAGCCGGGGTCTGTACTTAAATATGTCCTTGAGAGCCGGGAGAGACTTATAGGTTGCATGGCAGCGGCAGGTAATAACTTGGTTAATGCACAGGCGGTCATGAAGCACCAGTATGACGCCAAGGTGAAGCTTCGGGAGTTTTCGGTGGGTCAGGAGGTAATGTTGCTTTTACCTTTGGCCTGGACACCCCCTTTCTGCCAAGTTCATTGGGCCGTATGTGGTGGCTAAGAAACTGTCCGACCTTGATTATCTCGTTTGCAACACCTGACCGTAGGAAAAAACATCAGTTATGTCATGTTAACCTCATGAAAGAGTATGTGAGACGCCCCTCAGAGCCTCTCACTGTCCCTGTGCTGGCCTGCAGTGGCCAGGGTGGAGAAGGAGGTGGGGACAGTCATGCTGCTGAGGAGGATAGCTGGGACTGTGTCATTTCCGCGGAACAGTGGGCGGGGAATACTGAACAAGAGGCTAGGCAAGCTGTAAGTCACCTGCCTGAGCACCAGGGTGCTGCTGTCCTAGGCCTGTTCAGGTCATACCCCTCTGTTTTCGCCGAACACCCAGGTCTCACTACTCAGGTAACGCACGACGTGGACGTCGGTGATAATGTGCCCTTCAAGTCAGTGCCCTACCGTGTGCCCCCGGTAAAGTTGCCAGCTTTACGGGAGGAGTTAAAGTACATGGTTGAGAGAGGGATGATCACGGAAGGTTATGTGAAGTGGACATCACCCGTCACGTTGCAGCCAAAACCTGACGGCAAGGTGCGGTTCTGCATAGATTTTCGTAGGCTAAATGGCTTGACCACTACCAACCCTTACCCTTTGCCTCGAGTTGACGACAGCGTGGACAAGATAGGGAATGCAAAGTACCTTACTAAAATTGATCTTGTAAAAGGCTACTGGCAAGTACCCCTGTCGGACCGAGCTAAGCAAGTTTGTGGTTTTGTGGTAGATGGCAAGACCTACCAATGTAACGTAATGCCTTATGGGCTTAAGAACGCACCTGCCACGTTTCAGAACCTGATGAACGATATTTGTGACGAAATCCCTAACTGCACGGTCTACCTTGATGACGTAATAGTATATGATGACGATTTTGAAAATCACCTAAGGCACTTAGAGACCCTGTTTGGGAAGTTGCACGATGCTGGGCTGGTGGTGAACCTGAGGAAGTGCGAGTTTGTAAAGGCTACTGTGCAGTATCTTGGCTTTGTGGTCGGGTTAGGCCGGGTGTGCCCCCCCCCCCCCCGCCGAGCAAGATACAGGCTATCAATATGTTTCCCAGGCCCACCACTAAGCGCCAGGTCATGCGGTTCCTAGGTATGATAGGCTATTATAGGCGCTTCATCCGGGGATACTCTACTGTCTTAGCACCGTTAACTGATCTACTGTCGAAGTCAGTGAAGTTCTGTTGGGCTGCGGAGTGTCAGAGGGCTTTCGACCTAGTCAAGCACCTGCTGTGTACACATCCGATTTTGAGGGCCCCAGACTTCTCCAGGATTTTTCAGCTGGCGACTGATGCCAGCGGTGTGGGTGCCGGGGCAGTGTTACTGCAGACTGATTCCGAGGGCTTGGAACACCCAGTGAGCTTCTTTTCTCGCAAGTTTAATTCGGCACAAAGGAATTACTCTACTATAGAGAAGGAGCTTCTGGCTATCGTTTTGTCGCTCAAACATTTCGAAGTTTATGTTCCAGCCTACGGCCCGGTAGTGACGATTTATACGGACCATCATCCCTTGAAATTCCTAAATCAGTTTCACAAACGGAATATGCGGTTGACCAGGTGGTCCCTAATGCTCCAAGAGTATAATCTCAACATTCAGTATATTGCCGGGAGTGAGAACGTGATAGCAGATTGTCTATCAAGGGTTGATGATCCAAGATAGTCGTGCACGGTGTGTGGGTTGAGCAGGAGTAAAATTAGGCTATCATAACGCCGTCCAAAAAGATTATAAAACAATAAAATAAACGAGAAAAACTCTTTCTTTTTTTTTAGTTTTGTAACTCTTTATTGTTGTAGCATGATGCATGCGATATTGTGTTTTATGTATAATTCACACTTCAGTTGTTGTGCACCTTTTGCAATTAGTGGCAGCTAAGGGTAGCAGGTCGGTTGGTTGCCTGTCAGATTTTGATAATGCTTCTAAGGTCGATTATCTAAAATCTTGGGGGGGCTGTGACGCACCCCAGTGCTGGGCAACGCAACCTGATTGTACTCCTTGGTACTCCACTGTACCGCCCGTGATCTGGCTACCGTCAGCCGCTATGTATATTGAGTGTGACAACTTATAACTATGTTCTTTGTATCTCTGCAAAGGTCTCGTCATGTGCTAACCAGTGGTGGGTTTTGTTTTAAGCCATGTCGAGACCTTCCATTTAATATGTAGTATCAATAGAGAAGTTGATAGATAGGATAATGGGAATTCAGAGAGAGAGAGTGAGTTGGGCTTCAGAGCAAGAGGGTAGCACACGCCGCGCTGCCGGCCGGGTGGTTGCCAGACGTATGGACTGGTTGGCAGCCTTGCCCTTATAGCTAGGCGCGATAGGGTTGGTAGTCCATTGTTGCCTGCCTGGGCTGGGCCCATGTTGTCGTACAGCACACTGCCTGGAGGTTGGCTGTGTGTTCCTTGACCAGGTTGCCTAGAACCTTTGAGATTCTAACATCCCTTGCTCTCTCTCCCCACTTCTCACGGTTGCACTCTTTCTGACATTACTCTCATTTCATTCTTCTCTCTATTTAAATGCATAACCTTCCCTTGAGGTCCTAAAGGAGTTTCAGCACTCACCTCTCGTATTACTCTTAGGACAAGCATATATTTACATGTATTAGATTTAAGGGGTTAATGTGAACAGCGATATTCTTGATGAGGATAGTTGGTGAACGTTCTACATGTTCACGAGTTATATGCCCTGCTCATCATCCCATTTGTGACTAGACTGGTGCCATGTGTAAGAGCCCGACCATGCCCAGGAGTTGTCTGTAGAGGGACGAGGACTTAGCCTTGATTTGCATACTGAGCCAGGAGCGAGTGTAGTACCCGAGACTACAGCTCGCTCGTAGTGCCGGTAAAGTAGAGTAACGTAATTTATCTGTCCTTGTGTTCTCTACAGTCTTCTCCTGGGTTCTCGCTTTCGGTGCTGGGACTCGTTGTTCCTGTGACTTGGCCTGCTAGCTAGAACACATGGGGATGATGAGTGGGATATATCTTTATTTTACTATGCATTGCAGCTCTCTTTAAGTATATCTATAACACTTTACAATACACATTACTCACACACACACACAAGACAACACTATTAATACTTTCATGTATCAATTAACTGCACTGTCGTTTTGCTGCTGTGTCCGGAGTTCTGTTGCGTAGGGCGCATACGGACTCGGAGGGGAGACAGAGTGAGAGAAGCGAAGTAGCCTATGCGGTAGTAGGCTACCGGCGCAGTACTGTTGCCTGCAACCTTTTAGTTATTCCAAGTATAGATTCATTATTATAATAAGTGACTACTGTTTATGTTCCTCCCATGTGTATTATTAGGTATCTACTGGATCATGAATATCTTGTATGCTACATGCTAGTGCATGTTAGTAGGGGACAGTTAGTGTAGTGCACGCGCTTTCAAGTAGGCGTGTACATTTGTCATTTAGCATTTCACTGTCATACCTTTAGCCTGCTTTTATTCTACATTATTAGAGGCTTAATATTAACGTAGTTTCTTGAGTATTGCATTTCTTTAGTAATAACGTAACCTATAAATGTCTGAGGGAGTTTAGCCTCATAGCCTACCCCTGTTGTACACTTTCGCCGAGTTAAGGTACCTCGTTACCGTAGACGATAACTCTGTAGGGCGTTGGTGCTTTTGTTGTCTGGAGCGTATAGTATTTGGGACTGGAATCGAGCGTGTCGTTGTCACTTAAGCCATTTCTGTCCTATGATCAAGAATCCCGAATATGTATTGCCGATCCAGCCGTAACACATATAATCACATATATAACTCACACCATTATAACTACCTTTTAAAAACAACTGTAAGTGTGTTGGTGTGATTCTCCCTATAGAAGCTCACACCATCACAATAGAAGCTGGTAACTTTCCACTCTGCTAAGGCAAGCACGGATCCCACGATCACCAAATGGTATCACACTTCCGTTGCCAAGATATCGAGAAGTAATTGCTAGAAACTTTGTCACATCCAGTTGTCACATGGTGTTGCTGAACCGCGCCCCTCCCTCAAGAGGCAGAGGGCGAGTCAGTCAGCACACCACCACACCCTAAGCAGGGTATCTCTCTCCAGCCCTCTGGGAAGATCATTATTACTTGGAAAACAGCTCATAGTTCTAGGTTGCTATTATAAAGTGTTTATCATTAAGTATTAAGTAGAGTACTTATCTCGGTACACACTCAACATCGAGTATACACCACATTAAGAAGTACTTTATAATTACATTGCCCCAACGCATGGGACGTCTAGTGTAATATATTCTAATATCTCAAAATTAGGATTAAGGGTTAAAGACATATATTTTGCTGTTAAATAAACCAAACAAAGCCCCGTGCTTGTTTATTTTAAAACCTCCCTACATATTTCCAGTGGTTCCAGATTACTACAGAGTTCATTACAACGTACAGGAAATATTGAGGTAAGATAATAAGTTAACCCTAACCATTCCGCTCAGTGCCTCAACCATAAATCGCCCGCTACATGTGTGTGTGTGTGTGTGTGAACCATTAGCACAAGCGTGTGAGTGAGTGTGTACGTCTGTGTGTATAATTTGCATTCATATGTGACTCTGTGTGCACTTGCTTGCTTTTGGAGGTGGTTGTACTTATAAATCCTGAACACGAATTAGAAATAAACATAAAAAGTAAAACATAATATACTGTAATAACACATAAAATAGAGTGTGGTAATTGGTTCAGTTAGCGAGGCAACAGGTCTCTATTGACTGCCGGAAGGTAAATTGGATAATATTACTCTTTAATATGTAGGTTATTAGGTAGAAACGTGTGTATGTGTGTGTGTGTGTGAGAGAGAGAGAGAGAGAGAGAGAGAGAGAAAGAGAGAGAGAGAGAGAGAGAGAGAAGAGAGGAGAGAGAAAAGCGAGAGAGAGAGAGAGAGAGAGCGAAAGCGAGAGAGAGAGAGAGAGAGCGAAAGCGAGAGAGAGAGAGAGAGAGAGAGAGAGAGAGAGAGAGAGAGAGAGAGAGAGAGAGAGAGAGCGAAAGCGAGAGAGAGAGAGAGAGAGAGCGAAAGCGCGAGAAAGCGAGAGAGAGAGAAAGCGAGAGAGAGAGAAAGCGAGAGAGAGAGAAAGCGAGAGAGAGAGAAAGCGAGAGAGAGAGAAAGCGAGAGAGAGAGAAAGCGAGAGAGAGAGAGAGAGAGAGAGAGAGAGAGAGAGAGAGAGAGAATTAATGGATAAAATTGGTAAACAAAATTGTGCAATGAAAATGATAAATTTGAAAGCTTATTTTGTCATACCGAGACCAAAATCATGAGCTGGAGGGTGTGTTGAATGGTAAGTAAAGGGTAGGTGTTATTATACATGACACCAAGGCTATGAACAGTGGGTTAGGGCGAGAATATGTATAAAAAGTGGTGCATACCCATTTGCAGTGTGCACGAATGGGGTGGCGTGATAGAAGACACAAGCGCTACATTATAATAAAAGAACCTCTGCCAATGAAAAAGTCTGATGTTGAAAACAATGGAATGTGTAGTGTATATTTTTTATTATATCTAGTTTAGTGAGTTAAAAATGAATGTGTGTGTGTGTGTGTGTCTGTGTGTGTGTGTGTCTGTGTCTGTGTGTGTGTGTGCTTACGGGGAGGTATGTACAAGGATGTGTGTCAGTGTCATGTGTATATATATATTTTTTTCTATGTGTATGAAGGAGACAAAAAGCAAAACTTTAGTCTAATTTTGCAAGTGTGTGTGGTTTGGCGTGTGTTTATTAGCGTGTGTATGTGACTGAGGATAATCTATGCAACGAATAAACTTACAAATCAAGCTAAAATAAAACAATATGATAAAAGAGGATTACTAAGAATAGGGAGAAAAAGGCCGTAGTTAGCGAGGCAACAGGTTCTCTGAAAAATCTTAATTTACGACAATATTTCCGTCTAATTAAATTAAGTTATAATACTGTACATCAAAAGGCTAAGGATTCAGCTATAGACACAAATTACGTGTATATCTATTAATCACAATTTCCAAGTAAACATTTATAGCAACAGCGATCTACATTTACGAGACTATATCCGCCAATTCTTAAATCATATATACCAAACAATGAACACACAAATAACAATGCAAACTATATAACAACAAATATATATTTTTGTTTTTGAGAAGACTCGCAGCGTTATTATACATAATTTATTAGAGAAAGTGAAGCTCTATGGAATCCTTATAATATACTCACACATATTCCACTGTGGGAGAATAGTTTTGATAGTTAACTATAGTTTTGATGTAAATATTACCGCAACTACGAATCTTGTTTCCGAGACCTAGTATATTAACCTAACCAAACAACCTAACCTAACCTAGACCCAGTACGTTGGATACAACAGTAGCCCTTGCATGTCAGCTACTGTGGGTTCATTTATTAGACATACAGTAACATCTTTGTAGAACATAACACTTTACCGTAGCGAGTGTACTCCATTCCGAACACTTTTTGTAAACATGAACATGTCCGTAGCAGAGCTCTCAAGATTGCGGGACTGAGTTTGTTTATGCGCGGGACTATTTATATCGACAAAATCGAGTTACAAAACTTATCAAAACTATTCTCCCACAACGGAATCTATGTGAGTATACCTATTAAATAAATTGGACTAAAAATGTCTAATAAATCCTCCCTATACTTGTACAAAACCATCTTTACTCACTGTCGCGAGGGGTTAGCCTTATACCAGTCTCATGGCTACGGGGAACGTCCACTGAAAGGAGGAAAGTAAATTAACTAAGTTACCCATCATCCATATATTGACTCTTTCACGGTATAATAAAAAAATATTCAAAGTTATAATAAATTAGCGATAATATAGATATGTTAGTTTTACAAACGTACTGGATGGTTTTTAGATGTAGTGCAGCGTAGTGCCAACCTAAAAGCTATCCTATATCTTCCTACTTCTGGCCAGCGGCGAAAACATATTTATGGGCGCCTATCCTAGGTCAGCGAAGCTCTGGTTGATATAATATTATGTACTAATTTCAGAGCCTTGTAACTTTGGTTTCACGTAAGTTATTTTAAATATTAATTGTTGATAATAATGGTGACCGATTGAATGGTATTATAGTCTGTGTAGTATTCACCGACGCACTGTTAATGTAACGTTAACCGTATGGCTGTAAGGTAGCAACTGATTCTTACCGTGCGTGCACGGAGGAGAGAATATACGGAGTGTCAACTCTTGTGGGGAATTAAGAAACCAAGATAATGACATAGCATGATCAATAGATGGCGCTGTGATCGCCGACGTGTCGTCTGTCTATTTACATCAAATGACAGGAACGATGGTAGGGGGTGTGACGGAATAAACAAACACGGCCCCAAACATTGGCCACCGCTGTGTGGCATGTGGGAAATATAGACGAACTGGTCGTGACCTACGATTCCATTTCATCCTGGCCCATAAGTACGGAACAATCAGCTGCTAAGGGAGTGATTATATTTTCACATAAAAATAAACTGTGCATAGTAGTATTGTACTGTGTATTGGTTACAATCCAAAATTAATATTGATACAGGACACCTGTTTGCATTTCATGTTGCCATGCCTATTTCTCTCTTAAGGCCGTGTCATACAGAGGCCGAACGTACTAGGACAGTGTCCCGAATAGGATGACTTGCAAAAAATATTCAAATTTCAGGCGGGTCGGGTATATTCTGCACAATTCGGCATACGTTCCTGACTATTCGTGGGTTGGTCTGATGTTGGTCTGATGTTGTTCATGTATGTTGCCGACATTCCAGAGAGTCGGGGAAAAATTAGTGGCTACACTAAATTTCCACGAACACTCGGGTAAAAAAAACGTTACAAAATGGTCGGATGTTGGTCGGGAGTTATTCGTAACTCGTTCGGGAGTTGTTCTGATTAATTCGTAGTTCGGTCTTCTGTTTCGGGACTAGTACGGTACTTTTTTCAATTGCCGAATTTGTTAGGAACTACCCGAACAAATCCCGAACAAATCCCGAACAAATCCCTAACAATTCCCGACAAAACTTCGATAAAATTACGATGATTCCCTCGTATTCCCGACTAAACCCCGTATGAGTTACGAATTATCAGAACAAGTTATGATCAAATTAAGACAAATATATGACAAATATACGATTAATTTACGATGAATGCTCGATTAATCTTGTTTAATTAAGAATTAATTCCGAATTGATTACGAACTAGTAGAATTAGCTACGAGTAACAACGGAACTTTCCACGAATAACTGCCTACGTGTCGGAATGCTAGTTTCGGTCCCACGTGGGTCCGTGTGGGTACGCACACCTTCCACAATTTGCACACGACACAGCTGAATCACTGGAGCGTGGGACTGAGGCAAGGGACAAGTGCACACGACACCCTGAGTGAACGCAACTGATCGTACGTTGGCAGCCGCCCGCACGGACCCCTATATATAGCTGCCGGGAGATGCATCAATCACAGTATTCAGTGATTCACCACTCTCTCCAGCCACCCACAACGACTCTACTCTACACACCTTCACCATGCCCAAGGGATCCAAACTCAATTTTAAAGGGAAGAAGGCTGCCAAGACCCCAGCTCCTACTACAGCCCCTGACAACGCGTCCGTCGACCTGTTCCTCACCCAGGATTCCGTGAATGTTATGTCATCAGCCTCGGAGGAGGAGACAGAACACACACAGTATGAGGCTGGCCAACACATCTCCGATGAAGACGTCTCCGTCAGCAGCAATGCAGATGAAGATGTAACTACCCTACCCATAAAACGCCGCTTGTTTCCAAAGAATTTCCCGGAACTAGGTGACAGCCCGATGCACGAGCCGGACATTGATGAGGACCAGACGCAGATGTCTACCCAGCAAACGACATCAACCGGCTTGACGACCCACTCACAGGACTCCCAAGACACACCGACTTCTACAACACCTCGAAAACAGCGGCCAGCCGATAAAAGGAAGAATGTCTACGCCATCCTGCCGGAGGCACAGGAGGTGGCTGTCGCGGAGTGGTACCGCGAGAATGAGTTCCTCTACAACAGGAAGCTGAGGGCATTCCGTGACAGGAGCATGAAGGACAGCGTGCTCAACAAAAAAGCCACGGAGTTGGGTGTTACAGGTGAGATATAATGGAATTCTTTTTAATAATTTGTGTTCAGAAATGTATGGAGTGTACAGGTAATGATGAAAATTTATTATTTTTCAGTTCAAGTCCTGTTTAAATGGTTGGAGGGAATGCGGACGCGCTATGGGAAGCTGGTAGAGGTCAAGTCGGGTTCTGGTACCAAGTCCCTGACGGAGCGAGAGCAATGGATAAAGGCGACGTTCTTTTTTCTCCAACCACAGCTGGTCAAAAGTGCAACCAGGAAGAGCAAGGTACGTGAGAAATAATTAACAACGTTAAAATGTTGGTTAAATACTATTTACATATGGACAATGGAAACAAGTCGTGCACTTTGATATTGAAAAGAATGTTTTTAATTTATCCAAAAAAATACAATACAATTTGGCAAATGGACACAAAATTCACATGTTGTTATGCATCATAAAAAAGTTCTTTACAAGTTTACATTGTATATTAATAATATAAGTAATAATATAAGTAATGTTCATGAGTCAATTATACAATACAATTTGTCAAATGTTTAAAAAATTAACATGTTGTTATATGCATCATAAAGTCCCTTTACAAGTTTACATATATTCCTGATCTAGGTTATGTTCATGAGTACATTATTCAATACTAGTGAAATATACAGTAAATTTACATGCTGTTACGGCATCATAAAGTGTCCTACAAGTTAATATTGATATTCATGTTATAAATTATGTGAATGTGTTGTGTGAATGTATCATAATGATAAATGTTGTGACAATATGTATTTATATGTTATATATATTTCACAGAAGTACAAAAAACCTGCTGCTGCCACAGTCCCGGATGCTGCCGAGGAGAGTCTCGACGACCCGGAGGTAGAGGATGTGGCTGAGGTGTCTCCAGCCGCTGAAGGTGTTGCCTCTTTGGTTGATCGAGTCCTCGGTAAGGGTATGGCTTCTGCAACCACTCCCTCATGGGGAATGCGTCGTCACCCACAAGGAAGTAGGGCACTGGCTTGTCATCCCCTGGGAATGGCTCAGGTGCCGGCAGTCCTGCTGCACCGTCCTCCAGCGCCTTCCGGATGTCGGTCACCTGGAAAATGCCCCCATCAGATGCGGACCCGTTCGCACCAACATCCACATACATAAATTTCCCCAGGTGATCAACAACTGCCAGGAGCACAATGGAGTTGTAGTGCTTGTAGTTGAAGTAAATGGACCCAGTGTTTGCAGGAGGCTGTATGGCAATGTGCTTTCCGTCGATTGCTCCCACGGTGTGCCGGAAGTTCCACCTGTCATTGAACCCCTTGGCAACCTCCTTCCAGCCTTCCAGTGTTGATGGGCAGACAATGACCTCCTCCATGTACTCTTGGATTATGGCCTCGCACGTCTCACGTACCACCAGGGAAATTGTGTTGGCACCAACAAGAAAATTGAGTGCCATACTCTTGTATGCCTCGCCCGTTGCCAAGAAACGTAGAGTAATGGCAACTCGCAAACCAGGCTCCAGGGGCTTCTTCCAATTGGTTTCCTCCTTCTTGATCCGGGGTGTCACACGGCTTACGATCTCATTGTAGAGCTCCTCGTCCATATGGAGATAGTACTTGTAGGTGGGCTTGTCGATTGCCGTTAGCGTCTTCATCAATTGGTGGTAGTGTCCGTAGGATAATCTTTGTCTATACAATGGCTTGACGCTGCAGCTTCGTGGTGTCCTGGCACGTACACGGCGGGCTCGCTTTAATTTCAGGAGGGTGTGGCACATCACCTGATGATTGAGGGTGGCAACGACAAGCTCCTGGAAGTGTATGGC
Organism: Paralithodes platypus; assembly: GCA_032716605.1. Lineage (NCBI taxonomy): Eukaryota > Metazoa > Arthropoda > Malacostraca > Decapoda > Lithodidae > Paralithodes > Paralithodes platypus. Next base: position 29,674,646 of record CM064487.1, read on the forward strand.
CCTCTCCAAATCATCGCACAGGTCATCAGGGGGTGCTGCCATGTTGCCGTGTCGATCGTTGGGTTGAGACTGGTGGGGTGTGAGCCAACCCATTTCTTTTATATAGGGCAGGTACAAATGTTCTTGCTACAGTACGAATGTTCGTAAAGCAGTCTGATGTTGTTCTGATGTTGTTCTGATGTTGTTCTTCTCTATCGGTTGTTTGTCGGCATCTCATCGGTTTTAGTTCGGTTAAGTTCGGTCAAGTTCGGTTCATTATCGTAAATCATTCCAATGTCATTCGGAACTGTGTCTGATGATTCGGGTATGTTCGTAACTCATTCTTTGCATAACGAGTTTATGTTCGGTTCTTGTTCGGTAGTTGTTCGGGAGTTTGTCGCAGGTCGTTCTTGACTATCGTATATTATTCTTAACTCGTTCGGGCCATGTTCGTAAACTTCACCATTCGGGAGGGTCTTGGCTTAATTCGTTAAAAATTTGCAAGTCATCCTATTCGGGACCTTGTCGCACATCGGTCGGCCCTCTGTATGACGCAGCCTTTATTCATCTACTAATATACAGTACATAATAAATATATCATTGAATAATTACAATTTTCTTAATGTCACTTGTAATGGTGTATACCTGAATAGGTGTATAAATATAAATATTATCAATAAGGGCAGTTCTCTGAGACCAACTTCTTATTTATCTGCACATAAGAGCTGTGTGTGATTAGGTTACTGCACAATGTTAACTTATTCCGACAGAGAGGTCAGAGGAAATATAGATTATTATTATAAGAAAAACCTACGTTATTGTGCATTACATCCATTTACATTTATACATGTGTAAAACATTAATGTACCACATTATCAGTGTTTGAATGATTTGCATGTTGTTAAGGAGCATTTCATAATATATTAAATTCCAATTACCCTAAGGATAATATTAGTGAGATTTTTGGTTATAAAAAAACAATAAAAACTGGACACAAAATACAAAGATAAAGGATACTAATATGCTTGCATACGTTTTCTTTCAAACCTATTGTATTCCCATTCTCTTATCAACTAGCTTGGCCAATAGATGGCGTGCATGTAATGCTTTCGCGTGTGTGTCTGCTAGTATTAAGCTCAGATCATTTTGATATACGTTGCAACATTGTGAAAATAAACTACTGAAACGAGCCCTTTCGAGTTCTATGCCCAATTCGAACACTAGCTAAATATTATAAATTATTACGGTAGTTCTGTTTTCAGTTACCGTAAGAGTATTTTTGATATAGGTAATATTATACAATGTACAGTACTTACACTAATCTATACTAATAAACACAGATTATGTACAATTATTATCAAATTCACACAACTGATTAATGTAAACATGGTCTTCGAATGTTTCAATGGCTTCATCATACACTACAGTAGGTCTGGACTGGACACGAAAATGGAACTTTGCAGGAAGGGACCCAAAATCGGAAAACGAACCCACAAGTTCGAACCTCGAAACCGCGAAGATGTGATATTTTCGCGGTTTCGAGGTTCGAACTTGGGGGTTCGTTTTCCGATTTTGGGTTCGTTACTGCAAAGTTCCATTTTCGTGTCAAGTCCAGATCCACTGTAGTCTATAGCTTCCTTAATCTCAAATGCATAATTTTCCTCTCATAAATTATATATTTAGTAATAATATACTGTCTGTCTATTCATCCATAGCCTGACACCTCAATCCCCGTGATGGGGTGGCCACAAACAAATCACTCACAGGCTCCTCAGTCACCTGTGCTGTGGGATAATTATTGTCCAAAAAGGCGTAAATATCTGCTAACTATAATTTTCAACGCATGTATATTTAGAAATATCTGTCTATTTTCCAAAATATTAATTGCCAATACTGTCAATGTATGCATAGGAACAGCAAAAAATAAATATATGCTTAAACTACTGCTATGAATACCTAAATAGTAAGAATATACAATAGTATAACATAAAACGGAGCATAATTGAAAACAAGAGTAAACACAATGTATACAAAATGCTAGAAGAAAATATTATGGGAGTCCACCTCACTTTTTTTCTCTTTCTCTCCCTCTCTCTTTGGCTTGTATCCATTCGGCCCCATTCAGCTTACTGTTTTAAGACGTTTACCCCCATCCAGGTATATATTTTTGTTTTGACAGCAAGCTAAATTTGTACATTTTTCGATAGAAAAATTTCTCCGGCGAAGCCGGATTTCTCCATACAATGCTGGCTCGCTATCGCTCGCCAGGAAGAAATTGACACCTGGATGGGGATAAACGTCTTAAAACAGTAGGCTGTATGGGTCCGAATGGATACAAGCCAGGGGTAGAGAGAAAAGAAGAGAAAGATAAAAACAAAACGGTTACCCCCCCATAAATAGTGAAGTAAAGAGTGATAATTGGCGTAGTTAGCGCGGCGGTGGGTGCTTTTTGGCTGCCTGGAGAGCCTTATAATTTTTGGGAGCTGTGTAGACTTGGACAATAATAGTACTTTGTATTACTTGGGTTAGTGCGGTGGTGGGTGTGTATGTGTGTGTGTGTTTGGGGGAGTAATGTGTGTGTATATGTGTGTGGATGAGGAGGGGTGTGTGTGCATGTGTGTGTGTGTGTGTACTAGGGGATGGAGTTTAGTAGAGTATGTGTGTGGAGGAGGAGGGGTGTGTGTGCATGTGTGTGTGTGTGTGTGTGTGTGTGTGTGTGTGTTTGTCTGTGTGTGTGTGAATGTGCGTGTGTGTGTGTTGCTTCCATTATGCATACGCATGTTAAGTGGGCGTTCAGTATATAATAATTACCCTGGGTTTATGTAAGTGTGGCACATGCTGAGATCATATTCGGCTCTGAACAACCTACAAGGATAAACAATTAATATATATATATATATATATATATATATATATATATATATATATATATATATATATGATTTCTAGTTCTGTACCCCACTATAACCTCAATGCTATAATCCCATCTAAAGGTAGGGGGCTGTGATGTTACTACACCCCCACCTCCCCCCCACACACACACCTACGTACAGACAGTTAACACAATTCCTGGACCCCTCACATTATATACTATGCTAGTGTGTCCAGGAGAAGTAAACAATGCGTGTGATATTCTACAACTATCTAAATTATACATTGAATGCATTGCTCGAAACTGGCAAAATTAAACAAAATCTTTAATAACAACTAAACGAAATATCATAATAACCCACAAAACGTCGGATTAGACCATTAATAACCCACTGCTTTTATTCATTGTCTCTCTATATATCTCCCTCTTCTTCTTATTATTATCATTATTATTTTTCTTCTTCTTATTATTATTATTAATATTAATATTATTTTTAGTATTATTATCATTAATATAATTATTATTTTGCTATTCGTCCTATTCCAGTTGTTGTTGTTGTTATACTTTTGTTCCTTTAAAAAAAAATTGTCTCCTAGCCTAACTCAAAATAAAACAAATATCATTACCTTTTTTTACCGTCTCCTACAATATCCCCATGTCTATGTTCTTAGTCTGGTTCTGCCTTGTAAATGTTTTATTTGTCTGTCCGGCTTATGGTCAGAATATGAGAGAGAGAGAGAGAGAGAGAGAGAGAGAGAGAGAGAGAGAGAGAGAGAGAGAGAGAGAGAGAGAGAGAGGAGAGGAACAGGGCGTGGCTGCTATTGTGAAGGAGGAACTGAGAGGGTTTATACAAGAGTGGAGAGAGATGTCATCAAGGCTAATATGAGTGCAAATGCAGTTTAAGGGTGAAAGGTGGGTATTTGTGAGAGCTTTAGGGCCAGGACGTGAAAGGACGATAGAGGAGGTGGAGGGTTTTGGGGAATATATGAGGGTTTATCTACAAGGGTTCGAGGAAAATTAAAATGTGGTAGATTTAGGGGACCTGAATGCTAGGGTGAAAGCAAGCGCAGAGGAAGCATGTGGTAATAGGAGAGTAGGTGACAAGAGATATTTGGAAGGAAAGCGAATGGTGGAATGATATGGTGAGAAAGGCAGTTGAGGAGAAGAGACAGTGATTTGAGAGGGTTTTACAGGATGGAAGTGTTGAAGCATGGAAGAGGTACAAGGAGAAAAATAGATAAGTGAAACAAAAGATTGGAGAAGCGAAGAAAAGTGCAAATGAAAGGTGGGATCAAAGATTGAGTGAACATTTTGAGGAACGTAAGAGAATGTTCTGGAAGGATGTAAATAGAGTAAGGAAAGGAGAACAACAGAGGGAAGAGTCGGAGAAAGATGCAATTGGAGAGTTATCAGTGGAAGGAAGTGAGGAAAAGATATGTTGAGTATTTTTAATCTTTGCTAATCTTTGTAAGAGACAGAAGAGAGGCAGTGATTAAAGCAGTGGTTGGTGGAGGTGGGTTACGCAGGCTACACAGGTGGGAGGGAATGAATGAAAGGATTTAGAAGAATGAGGTGAAATAAGCAGTGAAACAAATGAAAGCGGGTAAAGCAGAATGCATGAATGGTAATGTTGTGGAGTGTCTTAAGAAGGGTGGAGATGTGATCATTGATTGGCTGGTGAGACTATTCAATGTGTGCTTTGTTATGTCAATAATACCAGTAGACTGGAGGAGTGCATGAATTGTGCCTTCGTACAAAGGGAAGAGAGACCGGTAGGACTTTTCAAGTTATAGAGGTACTACTTTTATTATCAGTTGTTGGAAAGCTGTATGGCTGGGTGTTGATAGAGAGGGAAGTAAAGGGTAGAGGAGGTGCAATAGGAAATGAACAGTGCGGTTTTATGAGGGGAAGAGGGTGTGTGGACAATATTTTTGCAGTAAGGCAGCGATGCGATGCGAGAAGTATTGAGAGAAAAATAAGGAGGTATTTTGGGTTTTTATGGATATGGAAAAAGTGTATGCCCGTGTAGATAGAGAAGCAATGTGGAAGGTGATAAAGATTTACGAAACTGAGGAAATTTGTTAAGAACAGTCAAAAGGTTTTATGAAGAAAGCAGAGTCTGTATTGGAGAAGGAATGAGTTGAGTGAATAGTTTGAGGTATATGTACGTTTGTGACAAGGTTATGTAATGTCACTGTGGTTGCTTAATGTATAATGGATGGTGTGGTGAAGGAGGTAACAATGAGATTTATGGGTAGAGAATTGGGGTTAGTAGGAAAGAATGTTGGTGATTGGGAGTTGAACCAGTTACTGTTTGCTGAGGACACAGCACTGGTGGCGGATTATGAGGAGAAGCTGCACCGAGTAGTAAAAGAGATTGTTGTGGTATGTGGGAGGAGGAACCTGAGGGTGAATGTCAATTCAAGTAAAAGTGATGGTGTGCAATAGAAATTTTTGTAGGGTAAAACTAAATGTACGACTGGATAGGGAGATGCTGGAACAAGTGCAGTGTTTTAAATATCTAGGAGGAGTGATAAGCAAGGACGCAGGTGTGGGAGTGGCGATAAGACAGTGTGTGTGTGAGGGAAGGAAAGTTGTGTTGCATGGGAAGTATGTGGAAGGTGAGACATTTCGAAATGAAAGATAAAAGTGCAATGTATCAACAGATAGTTTTAACAACAGTGATGTATAGGGCTGAGAAATGGGGTCTGAATGGAAAAAGAGAAGAGATGGTTGGATGTGATGGAGATGAGCTGCTTGAGGAGTATGTGTGGAGTGACGTTTAGAGACTGATTGAGGAATGAAGAGGTACGTAGGAGAGTGGGACAACAGGAACCCTTATCGGCCAGAGTGGAACGAAGGGTGCTATGCTGCTGTTGCTGTTGTTGTAGTTGTGGTATTAGCCCCAAGACGCCCTTTATGGGAATCGTTCCGGGTCCAGGTAGTCCGCCATCTCTGTTAGGTGACTCCATAGATCTCTGAGTGAGGTGATATTGAAGTTGTGTCTGTGGGGGGCAAGTGTTGGGTAGTGGAGTATTAAGGGGGGATGGTCTGATATTCTGGGCCCCCTTCTCCCTCATGATTAGCCCCATTACTTTTCAGATTATAAGATGTTTGCTCCATTACTTTGTCGATTTTAAGACCTTTTGCCCTATTTCTTTGTCAATTTTAAGACCTTTTGTGCTATTAAGTTTCAAATTTGTCCTGGCGAACGATAGTGAGCCTTTAATTTTGAATGAACCAGCCTTCGGTTGGTTCTTTCAAAATTTACAAATTAACCTAAAAGGGGGATTTAATGGATTTGTTTTTCAAAGTTTGATGGAGGTCTAGGGAGGAAGCTAAAACAATAATAATTAATATACGAAAAACTTGACCAAAAAATGATGTTCAGTGTTGGTGTGAGATATTGACAAGGGGGACAAGAAGGGTTTTGAGTTGAATCTATTCTGTGCTTGTTATCTTGTAATGGCGGGTGATGGCCGGACCTGAGGCGTGCAGTGTGACTTAGGCTTTTCTGAGAAGTGTGTGTTTTGTGATGATAATCTTGGTAAGGTGCAGTTTAGGATTGTGTTGTGCGGGCTGTTGTTGATGGTTTGTTAGGTGAGGTATGTGTGTATATGTCTGTGTGTGTTGGTGTTTGGAGGTGTGGATTGAATGTTGATGTGGTTGTATTATTGGGCAGGTGTTTGTTTCATGTCTCGAGGTGGGGGTGGGTGATGCGTTAGGGAGTGGCATGGGTGAAGTGGATCTTGGATGTTGCTATCATGTCTTAATGAGCCTTCAGGGGAATTATCTGTGTTTTTGTATGTATGCAGTGAGAGGGTAATACATCTGTCATCAACGCCCTATTGATTGATAAGCGCTTTGTAATACCCTTTCAAGAACATGGCCTCTTTTGTTTCCTTGTTAACCCACTGAGCCCCAATGACACAAACAGTGCGTCGGCAATGTATGTAACGCTAAACCCCAGCGATGCAGACGTCTGCGTCAGTGTCACTCCGGTCCCAATTATTCCGGTCCTATGTCACCTAGAGGGCTCAGATTTGTATGGGAACTGTGTAAGTATCCCACGCACACATGCCGATGGTTGAAAACTCTCAAAGTCCAACCACGTGCGCTTGAGCGCACAAAAACATGTTTTTTTGGGGAAATTGCCTTCAATTTTTTACTCTTGTAAAATCCGTTTTCGGGGGCTCCGTAGCACCATTTTTTGAGCTTTTTGATCGGGTTTTCGTGGTTTTTCCTTCATTCCTAACACATTCGCTATTGTTTCTGGAAAAAAAAAACATTCAGAATCAGCCGGTCCTGGGTGGTACATTTATAAATATTTAGCTGGTACTCAGCGGGTTAACACTATTTCATATACTGTAGCTTGGAAGGGCCTGCAACAATGAAAGCGGTACAATTGATGTCCGTTATTTATCGTTTGACTTCCTTTGCCTGACATTTTAACCCATACAGTACCGGTGACGTCCTTTTCATTACTTTCTATCAACTATTAGATTATCATATTCAGCTTAGGAAGGACGTACATCCTTTAAAAGGCTACAGAATATCTCAATTAAGCCTTTTAGCTACTATAATCTTTCCTATGCATCATAAGCATCGTCTGAATGCTTCTGAAATCATTACAAAAAGACGTCACTGGTACTGTACGGATTAAGCTTACTATATATAATCGTCTATTAATAGCTAGATTACAACGAAAGAAAATGCGTCATGGTATAATGAAAGGGTTAACAGCTTAAGGGGAGATGGGTCGTTTTTCTGGTCCCCCTTCTTCCTCATGTTTAGCCCCATTAGTTTTCAGATGTTAAGTTGTTTGCCCCATTAGTTTGTCGATTTTAAGACCTTTCACCCAATTTCTTTGTCAATGTTAAGATCTTTCGGGCTATTTAGGTGTCCATTTTTTTCCTGGCGAACGATAGTGAGCCTTTAATGTTGGAAGAACCGGCCTTCGGCCGGAACAGTTTTCTACCGAAAAATCTACAAATTAATCTAGAAGGGGGATCTAATGGATGTTCTTTTTATGTTTGATGGAGGTCTAGAGAAGAAAAACAAAATAATAAAAATATACATAATTGAGCAAATAAATAAGCCCACCCTCCCTTCAGAAGATTTGGGAAAGGGCATGTACATTTATGATAAAAATACATCTAAAGCAAGAACACTCGAATAAAACTGCACTGGGCCTCTATATAACTTTATTATTTCCCCTTACCGCCCCTGCCCTCCGACTGAATGTTTGAGGGTCAGAACTGAATTTTAGATAATATTTGGCGACATGGTGGGAGGAACCGCCACAGACAGTAAGCATATTGATGGAGTCGGCTGGGTCATAGGGTTTGTCTGTCTGTTTCTACTTTCTCTCTCTCTCTCTCTACACACACACACACACACACACACATACACACACTTACACTAACTCACTCACTCTCACTCTCTCTTTCTCACACACACAGACGCACACACACACATACACACACTCTCTCTCTCTCTCTCACACAAAACACACACTCACATAAACAAACCTTCCACCACCACTCCAACACAAACATTGATATTCAAGAACAATTATTATTCCCTGGCCATTTTTATCTATTTATATCTAGCTCCTGCCTCTTAGAACTTTTCATTATTTGTAGCATCCATGTTCATCTATGTCTTTCTTGGTATGTATTATTATTATTTTAAATCTATGTGTCTCTCTATCACATCTAGTGGGTTCTATCTATCTATCTATTGCCTGACGCCGTGATCCCCGAAGGGGTGGACACGAACGAACCGCCCCCATGCACCTCTGTCCCCAGTCAGTCGACGCCCCTCCCCCCAACCAGCACCGCCTTCGTTCATGTAGTTCCTCACTCCATCCTTCCACCTCATATTCGGTCTACCTCTCCCCCTCTGTCCCTCCACCTCGCTCTAGTGGGTTGCCTCCTTTTATGTCTCGGCTCTCAATTATAGTCGTATATATTCTCACGTTTTCTTACAGTTTCATTTCAGCAGTTAATGTCGAAAGATAAACAAATACTGGAATCATTAATACATTTAATACATTCAAGAGCTTATAGCATACTGTAAATGCAGATTATAAACTGTAGGATCTTTGAATAGTTACCTTATGTGGTCGACATTGAATTCGCTGGTATGGAGAACTGATACTTATGCCGACAGAAAACATCAGCTAACATTCTTCTTCTTCTTATCATCATCATCATCATCATTATCAATATTATTATTATTGTTATTATTATTATTATTGTTATTATTATTATTATTATTATTATTATTATTATTATTACATATTGTGTCCAGCTCCTGTCTGGCTGTATCTCTAACTATATCTTTTAAACACTGTACTCTAAAATCATAGCTTCCCTCATCATTAAATTTATATCTAAATAGCTGTTACGTAGTCTATATGTAAAACTTGTATCCTATTTTGTTTATGTATCACTCACCCCTATTTTCTCATCTGTATTACTCCCCTCTCTCTCTCTCTCTCTGTCTCTCTCTCTCTCTCTCTCTCTCTCTCTCTCTCTCTTATCCTCTATGTATTATCTCCCTACCTAGCCAGTATCATGCATAGACACCAACAACTCTAGTTACTCGTATTCGTTAGTATTCATATATATTCTATGCCGACACGAGACAGAACTCATACAGAAACAACATTTAAAGTTTCTATTCTCAGGGTCCGAGACCACTTTCGCGTTCTCTCGCCCGTTTCTCTGTCTCGTCGAGTAGGATCTTTATACAATTATGGTGTGTTTATATGCTGATAAGAAATTATATTCATATACATTGATGAACAACACACACATATAACTACATATACATATACTCGTGCACAGGTAGATTAGTATTCAAATGACATAATATACCTAAGGACATATTATAGGCCTACACACACACACACACACACACACACACACACGAACACACCCACACACACACACACACACACACACACACACACATACACACACTCTTTCGCTCCATTTGTTTGGATATTTTAAGACGGTTCACCACATTAGTTTGACGATAATGTTCATCCCACTCAGGAGTCGATTATTTTCTGGGTGAGCGATAGCAAGCCTTTAACGTAGAAGAAATCGGCTTTTGGCCGAGACACTTTTAGCTTGCAAAGGAGTATCGGTGGGCGTTTCTTAGTTTGAAGACAGTCTGGGAAGGCGATTATGTTAGCCTAGGGGACAAACTACATATATAACTCAAAACTGGCAAAAAAAAAAAAAAAAAAAAAAAAATCATGATAGGCCTATATCACAATTTGCGTTGGAACAGATATGATAAACAGCTGATATTCAAGTATTCTAATAGTAATTGAAATGTTTATGTTTTGGAGGAGACAATTATCTTGTGGAATTAAACTTGAAAATACGTAAATAAAACGTATACACGATGACAAATGAACAAATTAAACACATTGCGTCTCTCCAAGATAATTACTGTAAACAAATCAATATACCTCATCTTCCCCATTCGCTAACTCAAAAATGTGTTGGTCATCATGTATATGTGAATATACTGTATATGTGAAAGTGGAATTTTATGAGGATTCCAATGGTAAATTCCGAAATATGAAACACAAAATAGTTACTGAGAAAAACAAAGATAAATGTAAGTATTGAATAATATATACCGAAAATTCCGCTTCTATATTATTAGTTAGTGATATAAAAGTTACAAGTCATATGCAAACAAATTTGATTGAATTTTGTAGCCAATACCATAAAGAAGAGAATATAAATAAAAACAAAAGATTCGAAAGCTTGTAGTTTTTGTAGTAACGTAACGTAGTTGTCGGACGTTTCACAATATTGTTTCGGTATTAGATGGCTAACACCCTAAGGGAAAAAATACGAGCTTCGAAATTATAATAGCACTTTCCGTTGATGATATCAGAATGTTCATGCTACGAAGATTCGCTAAAACGAACTTTTTACCGAAGGCAATGTCGGAAAAGGACACACACACACACACACACACCTAGTCAGACCGTGGTGGAGGGCGGACGTGCTTGAGACAGCTGATTCAGCCAGCGCCTGTTTGGTGGTTTGGTATTTTTGTAGCGTTCATATGTGTTGTCCTTTTGTTTATTAATTATAATTTAAATGCAATTAGTGAATATACTCCCTAGTTAAAAAAGGTGAGAGTTGAGTTTGATTTGAGTAAGAAAGAAAAAGTAATGGATATTCCCACCGAAACTTGTGGAGCCGAACAGGTGTAAACAAAGGCCAGCTGGCAGTATGGCCAGCGGTGGGAGGAACCGGCTCAGCCTGCCCCCAAGCAGGGTAACCAGAGACCCTTATGATCGTGATCATGAAGGATTTGATATTTCAGGGTTCTCAGAGGAGGGAGTAGCAATATCTGCATTTGCGGTGAGGTTGAATAAACTGGAGCGGAAGCTAGAGGAACAGGAGACAAAAAGCTTAGATTATGAACGAAGAGAAAAACGGATGGCAAACCAAATTGGTATTCTAAGGATGAGAATTACGTGTTAAGGGTTTGTATTAGCGAAATGCAGGAAGAAATGGACAGGATGAAGAAAGATATGAAGGATGTTGAATTAAAGAAGGATGAATTTCAAAAGAACGAGGAGGTAAGGAATTTGAAATTTTCGGAGATAGTAAAGGAGCAACAGATACATAGGCAGGGAGGTAACTTTGAAAAGGATGTAGTTAAGGTAATTAGACAGAAGGAAAATCTAGTGAGGGAGACTGCTGGAAGAAAGAAATGTATTGTGATAAGAGGAGATAAGGAGAAACACAATGTAAAGAGAGAGGAGAGAAGTAGGATAGAGAGAGACCGAGTGAGGGAGATTCTACAGGTAGTGGACGGGGGTGTGAGAGAGTGGGAGAATGAAATTGAAGACATGCATAGAATTGGAAAATATAAACAAGAGTCTAGCCTGTCTAGGCCAATGAAAGTGCAGTTTCGCACAGTAGGAATAGTAGAGGAAATCATGAATAATAAATGGAGGTTGAAAGATAAGGATTGTCTGAAGCATATTTACATCGAAAAAGACTTGGACTTAGATGAAAGAAACAAAATGAAAAGTTTGAGGGATGAGGTGAAGGAATTGAATGCCAAAAGAACAGAACAAGAAGTGGATTTTTTTTTATTGGAGACTGGTAGGAACGAAGAAGAGGAAATGGTTCATCAAAAGCCCACAGAAGAAGACGGAGGGGCAAACAGAGAACTTAGGGATGAACGGTCGGACAGGGGAAGCGAGTACCAGTACCGAAGGACAGGAGGGAGAGACTGGTGTAAACCAGGAACAAGTGAGAGGAACAGGGCAGGTGGAGAGCACGGGGGAGCAAGGGAGAGAAGGTGGAGTGGAAGCGAGGGGGGGAGTAGAGTCGGGGAATATCAGGGAAAGAGAAAAAAAGAAAGGTGTAAGAAGGGGGGAGATGAAGCTGATGTATAGTAATGTGGATGGCTTGCTGTCTAAGAAATTAGAATTGAATGACTATTTTGAGAAATATAAACCACATATTATGTGCTTAGCAGAAACAAAGTTGAGAGGTAGTACTGAATTGGGAGTGTTGGGATGGGAAGGGTATAATGTGTGGAGAAAAGATAGAGAAGGAAAAGTGGGCGGTGGAGTGTTAATAATGACTGACAAAAATATAGAAGCAAGTGAGATTAACCTAGGCAATAATAGATCAGAAATTATAACAGTGACAATAAAAGACAAGGACAACAAAGCAACTGATATAGCAGTGGCTTATATACCACCACAAACTAGAGCATGGAAGCGGGATAAATATGATCAACTAATCACGGAATCTCTAGATGCACTAAAAATAATTTTTAATAGGAGAAATAAATTATTATTAACAGGTGATTTCAATTGTAAGGAAGTCAATTGGGAAGGGTTAGATGCGGGAAATAATAATGAATCTTGGGGCAGTAAATTACTGAATCTAGTAACAGAAAACATGTTAACACAACATGTTAGAGAAAACACACGAATCAGAGGGATGGATGAACCATCCAGGCTAGACCTAGTCTTCACCAGTGATCCACATGATGTTAGAAAGATAAATTATCGTTGTCCCTTGGGAAAAAGTGATCACAAGATATTAGAAATGGAGATGGATTTGGGAAAAAATGAGGAGAGAAATGAAGGACATCAAATAAATAGATACAATTATGCTAAAACTGATTTTAAATCATTGAAACATTATTTCCAAAGTATAAATTGGAAGGAACTAGAAAGCCTGGTAATGGTTCAAGACAAATATAGACTTTTCCTGAAAGTATATGAAGAAGGGATACATAAATATGTCCCAAGGTTCCAATCAGGGGTAAAGAAGGAAAAAGAATGGTTCAATATAAGATGTAGTAAGGCACAGGATAGAAGAAACCGAGCCTGGAATATAGCACGGAAGAGACATAGTGAAAATAACTGGAATAAGTACAAGGAGAAAAGAAATGAATACGTAAAGATACGACGCGAGGAACAATATAAATATGAAAGGAATATTGTAGAGAAGTGCAAAAATGAGCCAAAACTATTTTATAGATTTGTAAATGGAAAAATAAAAACAAAAAAAGGTATTGTCAGACTAAGAGTTGGAACAAACAGCTATGAGAAAGATGAAGAATTGTGTGAAGTTATGAATGAAAAGCTTCAGTCAGTGTTTGTAAAAGAGGAGGAGTTTATAGAACCTGATAGAGAAATGAGAACACCACAGATGCCTGAAATGAAAGTGACAAAAAGTGAAGTGCTGAAATTGATGCAGGATTTGGACGTAAGGAAATCAATGGGAACAGATGGAGTGGCTGGATGGATCCTCAAAGAATGTGCGGAAGAGTTAGTGGAACCAATCTATGAAATCATCAAATCTTCACTGAATGAGGGAGACCTGCCAGTGGAATGGAAGAGAGCTAACATAGTACCAATTTACAAAGGAGGAGACAGAGAAAAACCGCTTAACTACAGACCGGTGTCCCTCACCAGCATTGTTTGTAAAATTTGTGAGAAAATTATAAGGAAAAAAGTGGACACACTTCATTGAGGGACAGGGGGTGCTTAGCGAGAAACAGTTCGGATTCAGGGAAGGGAGATCTTGTGTATCTAATTTATTAAGCTTTTATAGCAGAGTTGTAGATGTTACACAGGAGAGAGAGGGATGGGTTGACTGTGTTTACCTGGACCTGAAAAAGGCCTTTGACAGGGTGCCTCACAAAAGGTTATTGTGGAAATTGCAGGTTGTTGGAGGTGTACATGGTAGGATGTTAAAATGGATGGAAAACTTTTTAATAGGAAGAGAAATGAGGACCACGATACGAGGCGAATATTCACAGTGGAGGAGTGTGACGAGCGGAGTACCACAGGGATCAGTGTTGGGTCCGATAATGTTCCTACTTTATGTAAATGACATGCCAGAAAACTTGAATAGTCATATGAATATGTTTGCGGATGACGCTAAGATCATGAAGAATGTCACCTGTATAGAAAGTTGTCAGGATCTTCAAAAGGACCTAGATGAGTTGCACAGATGGAGCCAAACCTGGAAAATGAGTTTCAATGCAGAAAAGTGTCATGTTTTGGAAGTGGGAACAAGTGAGATAAGGCCAAGCTGGGAGTACAAATTAGTAATTGAAATAATCGACAAAACACGGCATGAGAAGGACCTTGGAGTGATAATACAAGATGATCTATCCCCGGAGAAGCATATTAACATGATCATTGGAGGAGCATATGGAATAATAACCAATATGAGAGTGGCATTTAACTATTTGGATGAAGAAATGTTAAGAAAACTTATAATGACTATGATAAGACCAAGATTAGAATATGCAGCAGTGATATGGTCACTACATTTGAAAAAACATATAAACAAATTAGAGAAAGTCCAAAGGATAGCAACGAAGATGATCCCAAGATTGAAGGAGTTGACATATGAGGAGAGACTTAAGACACTACAACTGCCTACCTTGAAAGAGAGAAGGGAACGAGGCGACTTAATAACGATGTTCAAGGGAGTAAAAAGTTTGGAACGAGTAGATAGGGAAGATCTATTCGTGAGGGATAATGGAAGGACAAGAGGGCACGAGTTTAAGCTGAGGAAGGGCAGATGTCGTAAGGACACAAAGAAATTCAGCTTCCCATATAGGAGTATAGAGACTTGGAACAACTTGGAGGAGGAGGTGGTGAGAGCGAGGAACATTAACATCTTCAAATCTAGGTTGGATAAAAGTAAATATGGAAATAGGGCAACATAAGTTATGATATGTTAGTCCAAAATACTGGGAACTGGGAATATCCATTACGATACTTGTCTAAGTAAAATGGATTGATTATAAAGTAACTAAGACAGGACAACACGAGCGCTGCTCAATTCCTGTAAACTACAAATAGGTAAATACAAATAGGTAAATACACACACACACACACACACACACAGTGGTTGGTTCATTACCCGTGGACGGAGGTTCTCACTGAAGAAGATGTTAATGCCAAATGGGACAACTTTGTATCTACCACCACCGAAGCCTACCACCACTTCTTCCCCACCAAGAGGACCAAAATGCACCCCTCTGACGTCCCATGGATTACTCCTCGGATCAAGAGACTGATGCAGAATCGGAATAAGGCCTTCTACACGGACAACAATCGCTACAAGGACCTACGCAACATTGTGATAAGGGAAATCCGTTGGGCAAAGAAGTCCTACTACCCTACAAAGATTCATCATTTAAAACAAACCAATATCAGTCAGTGGTACTCTAAAATTAAGAATCTTTGTGGCTTAAGTAGTGGGACTCCTTCGATCCCCTGTGTTTCCCATGTCCCTCGTGTAGATGCACCTGAACTGATAAATAATCACTTCTCTACCATCTGCCAAACCCTCCCCAAACTAGACCGCACCAACCTCCCTGCCTTCCTCCCATCCCCTTTCCCCCCAGTAACTGTTCAAGAATTTGAAGTGGCCAAAAAGCTTTCCAGTTTCAAATAAAAAAGATCAACAACCCCAGTAGACCTACCCATGAAAATATACAAAGAATTTTCAGTGGAATTTGCCACCCCCCCTTTGCTCGATAATTAATGCCTCCTTAAGGCAAAGTAAATGCCCTGCAGACTGGAAAACTTCATACGTCACTCCAATCCCCAAAACCCCCTCCCCACATTCTCTTAATGAACTCAGACCAATTGCCATTACGCCCATCCCTAGTCTAATCTGTGAGGACTTTGTATTCACCTGGGCTTACTCACAAATCCGTCACTTGATAGATCCCCAACAGTTTGGCAACGTAAAAACCTCCTCCACCACTCACTGTCTTATTAGCTTCCTAGATTATATTTACACAAATCTTGAGAACAGAAAGACTTCCCTCGCCCTTGCCTTTATTGACTTCAGGAAAGCATTTGACCTTGTTGACCACACCATCATCATCAACAAAGCCATAAAGTTGGGGCTACATCCTACCCTGGTTGCGTGGTTGACCGACTTCCTTAGTGACAGACGACAAGCAGTGCGATACCAAGGCTTCATCTCCACCTTCCTAGACATCACATGTGGAGTCCCACAGGGCACAAAGATGGGGCCTCTATTGTTCCTCATCTTGATTAATGATGCCCTAAAGGACACCCCATTCCACTGGAAGTACGTGGACGACTCGACAGTCGGCATTACTGTCGATAACACCTCCCCTAACTATGACCCCCTACAAGACATCCTCGACCGTCTTCAAGCCTGGACCACAGACAATCATGTGACTATCAATCATGACAAGACAGTGGTCATGCACATCAACACTTCCGTTACCGACCTTCCTCCACCCACTGTCACAATTGGTCCTCATCCCCTTCAGCTTGTTGAGTCCACCAAACTCCTCGGAATCACTGTGGACAACAAACTGAACTGGAAGAAACATGTAACTACCACAGTCAGGACCGCCACTTACAAGTTATTTATGCTAAGGCGGTTGAGATCCCTGGGGGCGCCGGAGAATGAGCTGAAGAGTATATATAACACCTTTATACTCCCTAAGCTCACCTACGCCTCTCCCGCCTGGTCCTCCTCTCTAACCCTAACACAACAACGTCAACTGGAGAGAGTTCAGAGGAGGGCATGCAGGATCATCCTGGGTGGCACATATCCAGGGTACGAGGAAGCTCTCACCACCCTTAGCATACCTGCACTTTCAACCCACCACTACAACACACTCAAACAGTTTGCATCTAAGCTGCTTGTTCACCCACGACACAGAAACTTACTTCCACCAGACGCCCCTAGACCTACACGTGCAGCTCGTCATTTCAACACACTCCAACCAATAAGAGCAAGAACTGACAGATATAAAAATAGTC
This sequence comes from Paralithodes platypus, assembly GCA_032716605.1. Taxonomy (NCBI): domain Eukaryota; kingdom Metazoa; phylum Arthropoda; class Malacostraca; order Decapoda; family Lithodidae; genus Paralithodes; species Paralithodes platypus. The sequence continues at coordinate 29,691,844 of CM064487.1, forward strand.
CTATCCCAACCATTGTTAATATTATTAATAATGTGTAATAACGGTCTGTCACACCCTATATACGCGCCCACCTTTAATAATATATGCATAAGTGTGTGTGCGTGTGTGTATTAGAATATAATTATGTATGTATTTGCTTGAGTTTGTTTATGTATATGTGTATATATGTATCTATGTATGTGCAGTATATGTGTATGTATGTGTGCGTATATGTGTATGTATGTATGTATGCGTTATTTATGTATATATATATATGTGTATAGTGTATACTGTTTGTGGTTCGAGCCCGGCTGAGAGTATCAGGTAGGATAAGAGAAGAGCATATATGCATGTAATGTGCATATATATATGTATATGTATGTCTGTGTGTACGTGCTGTCAATGGTTCGAGCCCGGTTGAGAATATAAGGTATATAATATATATATGTACTGTACGTGTATTTATATTTATATGGTCATATGCACATATGTATGTAAATATACGTACATATGAGCGAGAACATATTGCTCACTAGCACACCTTCTGATTATAAATCTATGCATAAGCATTATCTATTATTAAGTGTTCGCGTATCTTCATCCATGTATTTCCACCCTTAACAATAGAACGCCCAGCTCTTCCATATTTCGCCTTCTGTCTCACACACACACACACACACACACACACACACAAACACACACACACACACCTACACTACCGAGGATTAACCTCCCATTGTAGTACCCGCACCCTCTTTACCTGACTTACCAAAACAGTTTCTGTATGTATGTATGTTTGTGTGCATACGTGAGCGTTTGTGTATACGGACATGTGCACACTTACTGCATGTTCTTATGTTCCTACATATGTATGTATATGTATGTGCGCACGTACGTGTATATACGTATGTTCTGTATATGAGTAAGTAAATAAATGTGTATATGTACTGTATATCACTTACTCTCATGGTTATTTTATGATAATTTGTATTCTGCACATGCATCATTATTGTATTTATTTATTTTGTTTGTAAACTAAGCTTACCATCCTCATATCTGTACATCTCATGTTCATCCTCTAAATTGTAAAATGTGTATTTTCAGCTCATGAGGCTGCCATTCTTTAATAAACCGTTTATTATTATTATTATTATTATTATTACACACACACACACAGGCCATGATTATCGATCTCGTGGGTAATGCGCCGCTGCCCTTCCCTACAGACAAACACATAGACACATATATTACATAACAATAATACATATAATTTATGTACAGTATATATATAAAGATATATACATTTATCTGGTATTCTATATTTCTGTTTATATTTTCATCAAAATATTTAACTATATTTCTAATACAAATAATAAATGGACATCAACAACACCAGACACTCGCAGACATAATTTTTAAATCGAAGTCTATTATTCAAAGGAAATATATTTATATATTTTCACAGGCTTTTTTCTGACAGTGTTTCCATCCAGGGATAGACACGTAGTCAACAATGTATGACGTGTGTATGTGTGTGTGTATGTGTGTGTGCGTGTGTGTGTGTTCCGACAGCCACATTTCTTATACACATTTAGTTAGATGGCTAAGAAAAAGTGTGTGAAAGGGTATTTGCCGGTAGTTTTAAAAAGAGGGGAAGGTTCTGTTTTTCCTTCACGACATGTTGTAAGGCGCTTCACGAGTAACATTGTAATACTTCTAGATGGAAATAGGTTAGGGTAATGCAGTATGCCGGTTTGAAGCATAATCCTACTTTTTGTCTTTTCAATAACATGACTATTTTTTATGATTTAGCTATCACTAGGCGATTATATTTTGCTTGGAAAATCCCTCCTACAACCAAAACAGTCAAATTTATATAAAATCATTTTGTGTATTACATCAGTTACTTTCTAAGCTTGATAAAACAGTCGAATTAATTCTAAGCTAACATGAAATAATTCGTTATGGTATACTGAGAAGATTAAAAGCTTGGGAGGATTTGGGAATGTTAATGAACATTTCTTATTGAAATCATAATTCAATTAAACAAGTCTGTGGTTCAAAACAGCAAAAAATCCCTCGTATATAATTCTTCTGTACCTTTACGGAACTCCATCCTTTCCCCCTTTCCGGATGCGCCATCCGACTAAATGTTTGATAAATGGTAAGAGTCGGAGCTGAATTGCAGACCCTACACTGCCAAACTGTGCAATATTTAGCACTAGTCCGCAACACACTGGTATACATTTTCCTTTACGAGTATTATATCCTTGAAGAATATTAAGGGGATTTGGTCCGTTTATTCTGATCCCCTTTCTTCCTCCTGTTAAGCCCCATTTGTTTTGAGATAATACGACGTTCAGCCCATTATTTTGGCGATTTTAACACCTTTCGCCCCATTTCGTTGTTAAATTTAAGACCTTTCGTGCCAATTAGGTGTCGATATTTTCCTGGCGAGCGATAGCGAGCCTGAAAGTTTATGAGGAATTGGCCTCCGGCCTGGACATTTTTCTACCGAAAAATGTACAAATTTATCTTGAAGGGGGGGTCTAAGGGTTGTTTTTCTAAGCTTGATGGAGGTCTAGCTAGGAAACTAACAAAATGAAATAAATGAATTAATAGGCCACACAAACGGCCCATGTCATAAACCCTCTCACAGCTGGCACTCATTACCGAATACACTAACAATGTATATACAATTATAAGTTGACAAAGTTTGAAATATGTGTCTAAATTGTTACGCCAAACAATGATTACACTTTTATTGTTTACTAAATTTGCTAAGGCTACACTGTAAACAAATATGGGCATAGAAAGGGTAATTTAAGTGTCCATATCAACATACCCTTCGGTGTGAGTATCCTAGGTTCAAGTACTTGGAGTGCCACATGTATTTGTTGATTTCATTAATTGAGTTTACAAGTAAAGTTGGTTGGTGAAAAAAAATATGAATTAAAAGACAATTGTAATATGCATCAATATTGCATTCAATAACAAAATAGTTCGATTTCATGGATACAATGCTATTTTCACTCTTTTAATGTGTACCAGTTTCGTTAGTGTATTTGTTCGATACTGTACACAGACAATTAACCCCTTGAAAATAATGACGCGTTTTGACAATTTATTCTGGCTATCATTAGACAATTATATTTAGACTAGGAAAGGCATATGGAAGTCAGAGTGTTAAGTGAGACAGTCTTTACCATTATAGGTCCCACAAATCCTTCCTAAGCTGTATATAATAGTCTTATGATAGCCAGATTAATCTGTATAAAAGCGTCATGATCCTCAAGAGTTTAACGGTGTAGAAGCCAAAGTTACACATATATGCACTGGTAATTCAAGATGAAAGAATACGGATACGTGCGATTAATATAAATCATTCATATATTCATAATGCAAATCCCACTGTTGGTAATCGGCTTATTAATGTTACTGTGGTGAGCTGCATGAATATTTTAGCTCCTCTGGTAGCCATTCGGTTGACAAATATAGAAGCTGGTCAAATCGGCCACGCTCCTAATTGGCCACACGCTGAAGGGGATGTTTTTGTTATTTTTCTAGATCCCGTTCTCCTTCATGTTTAACCCTATTAGTTTTGAGATTTCAGTCGTTCGCCCAATTTCTTTGTCAATATTAAGATCTTTCGTGCCACTTAGGTGCCGAATGTCTCCTGGAGAGCGATAGCGAGCCTGTAAATTTAAGAGGAACTGGCCTTCCGTCGGGATATTTTTCTGACGAACAATATACACATTTATCTCGAAGGAGGGGTCTTGCGAGTGTTTTTTGTTTAAGCGTAATAGAGGTCTAAGGAACAAACTAAAAATAACCCTCTTACACGACCGCAACCAAAACAGCCACAACCAAATCGACCACAATCCTACAGCCACAATTACAATTTTTTCCAATTATATGTATTACTTTCTGATGTCGGAAATGTTAGCTTAAGGGGAGATTTCCACTTACGGGATTTTTGTCTTTACCCCCTTTTCCCTCATGTTTAGCCCCATTGCTTTTGAGATTTTAAGACGTTCGCCCCATTAGTTTGGCGATTTTAAGAACTTTCACCCAATTTATGTCACTTAAGACCTTTCGTCCCATTTAGGTGTCGATTTTTTCCTGGCGAGCGATAGCGAGCCTGCAATTTAAGAGGAATCGGCCTTCGGCCGGGACATTTTTCTACCGAAAAATGTACCAATTTATCTTGAAAGGGGGTCAAGGGGGTGTAATTTCAAGCTTGATGGAAGTCTAGCAAACACACTAAAAACCTTCCCTTAAAATGAGTACCACGAAAATATGGACTCCGCTGTGCCGTCTTCATCATTATAACTCTCCTTATGCCAAAGTTTTCCATTATTTTCCTTCCGACCCAAGACAGAATTCCAGGAAGGGCAGACAAGGCCTCATTGTTCCTTTGTAATTGGAGAATAGGGAAAATGTTTGTGTTATCGGATGGTATTTTTGTATTGGTATTATCTTGTTCCTGGAAGATATCTACATCATCCTTTTAAGGGGGGTCACTGGCATTTTTGTTTTATCTTTCTCTCCTTTACTCTCTTTCCCTGGCTTGTATCCATTCGGCCTCATTCACCCAACTGTTTTAAGACGTTTATCCTCATCCAGGTGACGATTTCTTCCTGGCGAGTGATAGCGAGCCAGCATTATTTGGAGAAATCCAGCTTCGCCGAAGACATTTTTCTATCGAAAAATTTACAAATTTAGCTTGCTGTCAAAACAAGAATATATATATATGCTGGTTCGCTACCGCTCGCCAGGAAAATATTGACACCTGGATGGTGGTAAACGTCTTAAAACAGTAGGCTGAATGGGGCCGAATGGAGAGAGGGAGAGAAAGAGAAAAAAAGCGAGGTGGTCTCCCTTAAAGGATTACGAGGATATGCTCATTAATAATGAACATATCTTCGTAATGGTCTGGATAATGAGTCATTATCCAGACCAAAACAGGACTTAGGGGGGTGGGGGGGATAGGCGAATTTATTTGCTAATTTCTGTTTATTTTTGTTATTTTTGTGTTTTGTTTAGTTTCCTTTCTAGACCTCCATCACGCTTAATGAAACACCTGCCCAAGACCCTCCTTTAAGATAAATTTGTTCATTTATCGATAGAAAAATTTCCCGGCCGAAGGCCGGTTTCTTTTAAATTACATGCTCGCTATCGTTCGCCAGGAAAAAATCGACACCTAAATGACACGAAAAGTCTTAATGTTGACAAAGAAATGGGGCGAAAGGTCTTGAAATCGCCAAACTAATACGCCGAACATCTTATAATCTTAAAACTAATGGGGTTAAACATGAGGAAGAAGGTGGACAAGAAAAACGACCCACTCCCCTTAATAACCTTTGGACAGAGTAGACAATTCGTACGCCGGGTTCCAATTACTACGCATAATCAATACACAATATTATAAACAAGAGAAGGGTTATATTAATTGATAACATCTAAAAATGTACGATTGTGAATTTCAAGATTAGGTTAATCTATATTTATTATATGCGTGTGTGTATGTTTATTTTTCATTTATTATATATTAATTTATAGCCAATTGATTGCATATATATATATATATATATATACTGTATATATATATATATATATATATATATATATATTTCTAGTCTCTCAGTGGGGATCGAACCATCGACCATCAGGATGATAGCCGACGCTTTAATCAATTACACCACGGCAGTCTAATTGATTAAAGCGTCGGCTATCATCCTGATGGTCGATGGTTCGATCCCCACTGAGAGACTAGAAACATTTAGTGGCTCACGTGTATTTGTGATATATTCTCAATATATATATATATATATATATATATATATATATATATATATATATATATATACAGTAGTATATATATTATTTACTTATCTATGTTTTCTTCTTCTTATTATTATTATTATTATTACTGTTGTATTAAATCATTGGGTAGTCAATCGTAGGTCTCCTGTCCTTGTTCGGTCTTCAAGTTCCTTTCAAACTTCTCACACCATTAGTTTTGATATTACTCAGAGCAAAGGTAGGGTGGAATTATAAATTTTGAAAGTACATTATGTTGATGATTACATACAATCTTGTCTCGCTAAAATACGTAAATTATGAAAATATGACCACAACTTTTAATAGATGGCTTTATTAGTTTAACTTTTTAACATCAAGGCGCTTGTACTCAGAATAAATAAGATGTCGCAGTCTTGGAAGTTAATGGATGTATCAGCTCACACACTAAGGTATGATATATTATATACTGTATGTATACCGAAATAATGGTTATTACGTAAATAACTAGACAAGACAACGGAGGCGGCGATCAGGGAAGATTTTAGTTTCAGACCTTGTTATTACTACTGGCGGGTGCCCAACCCCGAAAGGGGTTGAAATAGGGGAGCTATCCCCCCGCCAAAGGCGGCTTTCTAGGGCCTTTCCTAGCTGATGCTGAGAAGATTGGGTTCTAGTCATGTAGTGATGGGCTGGTCTATCAGAGTGAGAACTGAGCGATCTCTGCCATACCCATAGCTTACTCTTACTGTTCCTTTTACTTATACATTTTCTAGATCTCAAGTGACGGCGTCTCTTCCGTGGATTGACCTCCTAATCTACCAAGATTGGAAGCCAAAGCATCACATTTTTCCTTTGCCCCTCAACTTTCTCTTCATAATTGCTGAGGGGCACAGGGCCCTGGGTGGGGCTTTGGTTTCCCTTTGCGTTTCCGCACTCTCCTCAGCTCCCCGCCATGGAGTGGCTTCGGTCACCCAGGCTTTGTTGTGGTCGGCAGGGAGGGTTCTGTGGGGGCGCTCGGTTATGGCCTTGGCCTTGCTCGGGGCTTTGGGGCTATTCGGCCAGGCAGCTTGGGGAACAACAACAACAACAACAACAACTACTGTGGTCGTACATAGAAAACGCGCTCATTCATCCCTCTCACACGCCCATTCTACACTCTTCAGGTGCCTGAGTTTGACAAGCTAATATAATAATTATTATTATTATTATAACAATGATAATAATAATAGTAATAATAATAATTATACCTATGATGATGATTATTATTATAATGGTATCTGATCACTTTTACATTTAAGAGAATGCCAGAGAACTTCATTAAAGACAGGCAGGTCATGTCCGAGTCAAAGAGTTAAAAACTACAGAAAAGAAATACCAGACTTGGATTAATGAAGGCCTCCCAACATTCTCATTTTCATTCTCATTTTCACTCTCTCTTTCTCTCTCTCTCCCTCTCTCTTTCTCTGTCTGACCTCGGGGAGACCTTTGGTTTAGTGTAGCAGGCATAACGAAGTCAGTATCTAGAATACAACAAATACCTTGGACAAATCACCCCTAGCCTGCAAAAGTGAAAATCCTCACCAGTGGTTGATCCCCAGCTCCCCAAAAGATGAAAGAATGAAACATTACCCACAACTTGCTCTAGACTCTACACCTCAGTTGCCAATATCTGAATCACTAGATGGTGATTTATCTACCTCAGGTGAGATTTCACTACATATAGGGAACAGCAACATCTCTGATAGTGTCCAGAGAAAAAGTGTTATAGAAAATGCAATACACCCAGAGACCCCTTTCCCTTTGGGAAATGGGGTGAATTAGGGGGTTCTAGGAAAAACAGAACACTTTCAAGTAGTATTTTTCAATGCCAGGTCAATTAGGAATACATTCTCCGAACTTGGGGCATTGTTGATTACAGAGTGTTTCGATGTAGTGGTTATCACTGAATCCTGGATTCATAGTGAAACTAAAATTATTTTGGGGAATTTGAAATGCCTACATATTTTTTTTTATTATATTTTTTCACCAACAAACTTCACTTCTAAACTCAATTAATGAAATCAACAAATACATGTGGACTATCCAGGAAGAGGGCGGCATTCTTATTTACATCAGAGATGTGTTTACATCCAATTGACTGCATGATCAGGTCAGAACATAAACTGTTAGGTGTAGACCTCAATCTAGGTAACTCTATCTATAGGGTTGTTCTGGTGTAAAGGCCTCCACATCATAACGTTAAAAATGAATGAACCTCTGTATACAAGACTGAGAGGTCTTATCAACGCCAAGAACAGTGTGACCTTAGGTGACTTTATTTACCTGATAAACTGGGAAGAAAGAACTGCCTGCCAATGCGAACGGTAGGCATCTTGTTGACTTTGCTAATGATAATCTTTTGACTCATTGGGTGAACGAGCCAATTAGAAGCAACAATATACTAGTTTACCAGTGAAGAAGCAAGTGCGACCAGCATATCGATTAGACCCACCAGTTCTCGAAGTTCAAAACTAGATTTCCGTTGAACAAATTTTGATGGTCTTAGGGAAAGCTTATCCCAGACCAAACTGGAGGGTGAGGATGTTAATACCATTTGGTACTAATTCAAAGAGCAGTTTATGGATGGACAAGCTGCATTCTTTCCTACTAAACTTACCAAATATTTCCCACTAAACTTACCAAATCAGGCTCACCTTAACCAAAACGGTTCAAAAGTGATATAGCTTTAGTAATAAGAAAAAGAATGATTGCATACAGAAAGGCCAAATGAAGTCAGGACCAAAGAGATCTTGATTCCTTCAATAATTTGTGTAGGAGATTTATTTATTTTATTTTATAAAGGATTTAAATCTAATGAAGAACTCAGGGTTGCAGCCCTTTGCATAGCTCCTGTGGCCTTGAGGGGTGGGGGGTTGGAGTATATTTGTTGCCCAACGGTTGTGGGCCTCTCAACAAGCATACTATTGTCACTTCTTTCATCTTTCACCATTCACCATACCTCAAAGAAATAACTAGATGTTTTTGCAATTAATGTGTTTGTTAGACAGTATAAGTTATGACCTGTGACATGAAATAAAGCTCACAATCATACCTGCTATATACTGTAGCTGTTACAAATCCACATGAAAGCAAACCTGTTCTTGGCTGAATTTCAACTTCCAAATTACCTCTTGCTTTGGTGCACACCCTTTCACAACCAAGGCCTATAGCATACTGATATTGCTATAGGAGTGAAGGCTAGAAGCTTATCTCTCCTCTGGCAACAAACCAAGCGGCTCGGTTCTACCAAATTCAGCCAGTAGCGCGAAAGTTAGCCGGTACTATCAAAGTCAGTGGTAATACCAAAACGTACCACTACATCGTTCGTAGTAAATTATAGTATTTCGTGAGACATACCAGTACGTAGCCTGCATCGAAAGGGTTAGGAGAGGGGATCATGAATGTCCCAAGAATTATCAGTCAATTAGCTTGACTTCAATCACATTAAAACTTCTAGAAAGAATGCTAGTAGACAAGATAGTTGACTACCTGTAAATCCACAACATAATTACAGATTCCCAATATGGTTTCAGGCGACACCGATTATTTCGTACCAATCTACTGGAGTTTTTCCATGAAATCCTGAGTGAATGAGTGAAATAGGTATTAGTGCAAAGGTCACAAATAGGATTGAAAGTTGGCTAACAGGTAGACAACAACGAGTGTTAATCAATGGTGTTTTTTCTGAGTGTACTCCAGTCCTTTCTGAAGTTCCACAGGGATCTGTCTTTGTCCCACAACTGTTTATCATACAGTATATGTCAATGACGACGGTATTGGTTTGTTGAGTGTGATTTCTAAATTTGCAGATGACATTAAGCTTGGGGTGAATGTAAAGGATCGCAAAGGTGTTGAAAAACTCTTAGATCTTAACAGACTGTGTGAATGTTCTGAGACATGGCAGATGCTACTAAACTTGGAAAAGTGCAAGGTAATGGATATCCCCTAGGAAACCCAAAGCCAGGCTGCTCGCTATTGCGAAAGTCTCTGAAAGTGACTGAAATGGAAAACAGTTTGGATGTTCTGCTTAGCAGTGACCTAAAGTTTTCTAAGCAGTGCATTGAAATAGTGAAGAAAGCCCAGGAAATATTGGGTTATATTAACACGTAAACGGCGGCAAAGCTCTTAAGAGGTTTTACTGGGTGACGGCGGCAAAGCCCTTAACCCGGGAGCTGCGGGGAGACTCTTAAGAGTTCCCCCGGCGCACTGCGGGTAGACTCTTAAGAGCAGAGACTTTGAACACGTACCAAAACCGCGCGTTTATAGCCAGGCGGCTGAAAATTGGTGTGGGTATAGTACTACATGTCAACTCTCGATACCACCCCGCCAAACGCTCGCCCCGCACTCGTGCAAGCACCACCGCGCCAGTAACCACGCACTAGTCATGGAGCCTACACGTCCCTCACGCTCGCTCCCTGATGACACAACCAGCCCTCCTTCTGGTGGTGTTAGCCGCCGTGGAAGGCAGAGGGTGGCTGCCAAAGACCCTAGCTACCAGTACGACACGCCCTACAGCTCAGAGGACGAATCACCAGCACCAAAAGCACGTAAAACACGTGCAAGCAGGGCAATGGCACAGAGGTCATTGGTCTTTCGGGACACTGCCACCACGACCCAGGCCACTGCAACAACCACTACCACCACCACTGCCACCACTGCCACCCCTGCCACCCCTGCCACCGGTACCAGCGACGCAGGAGGCCGCCCTAGGGCTGCATTACCTGCGGGGGCAGGAAAAATGAAAGGCACGGGCGTAGGGAAAAGAACCCGTACGCCAGCCACAGTGCCCCTACCACCACCAACACCACCAGCCGCCCCTGGCCCGGCTGCCCCTGCCGCCCCTGCTGCCCCTGCCGCCCCTGCTGCCCCTGCCGCCCCTGCCGCCCCTGCCCAAGGAACAGGGAAGGGGAAGGGGAAAGGGAGAGGGAAAGCGACTGGGAAAGCGACTGCTGGCCCTGGTGTCCCTGCCGGCCCTGCTGCCCCTGCCGCCCCTGCCGCCCCTGCTGCCCCTGCCGTCCCTGCCGCCCCTGCCGCCCCTGCCCAAGGAACAGGGAAGGGGAAGGGGAAAGGGAGAGGGAAAGCGACTGCTGGCCCTGGTGTCCCTGCCGGCCCTGCTGCCCCTGCCGCCCCTGCCGCCCCTGCTGCCCCTGCCGCCCCTGCCCAAGGAACAGAGAGAAGGGCGACAGGCACCACCATCATCTTGCCATCAAGGCCACGCACCACTGCTGCCCCTGCCGCCGCCGCCCCTGCCGCCGCCCCTGCCACCACCTCTGCTGTCCCTGTCCATAAGACTCCCGCACGTGCCAAAGTGACCCGGAAAACTCTTACACCATCTAAGTATGCCGCCCTGCTGTTTGATGGTGATTCGCAGGACATTGGCAGCCCGGGTTTCGACGACGAAGCCCTAGCACGGGACCAAGGGTGGGGGGATTTGGGAGTGGACAGTGGGAGTGAGTCCGACGTCGGTGACGAAAACGAGGAAGGGCATCGTCTGTCGAGTGAAGAGGAGGGTAATGATGATGAAGTGCTGTATCGCGACCATGGAAGCGATATTTCAGACGCAGAAGCAGACGCAGACGACATTCCGATCCCTGGCATGCCTTCGTTCGATTGGTCTGACGGGGTCAATTTTGTACCTGACGTGCCCCAGTTCAATCCTGGGACGTCAGGAACAACTGACGACTGGCCCTGTGATGATCAAGCGAACGAAAGCGACTTCTTCCTCGCTTTTTTCGACATGGAGGTAATGACGTACATCGTTGCCCAAACAAACGCCTACTACAGGTGGGTGTTTGGCAGATTGGACGTCCTTTCTCCAAAAGCGAGAATACGAGGCTGGGTGGATACGACTGTGGCAGAATTTCTGACGTTCTTTGCCTTGTTGTTCCTCATGCCTCTGATCAAGAAGCATGTGTTGCAACACTACTGGAAGCACGACCCTCTCATCGCCACCCCAACTTTCAATAAGTTCATGACTCGTGACAGATTTTTGTTGCTGCTAAGATTTATGCACTTTGCAGACAACGAAAATCCTAACAGGATTGACAGGATATGGAAAGTTCGGGATGTGTTCACCATGTTGTTGGAGAGGTATAGGAAATACTTTTACCCCTTCCTCAATTTGGTGATTGATGAGTCGCTCGTGCTCTTCAAAGGACGTCTTGTTTTCAAGCAGTATATCCCCTTGAAGAGGCATAGGTTCGGAATCAAGCTCTTCGTGTTGTGCGACTGTGAAACTGGAATAGTGCTTGACATGATCGTGTATACAGGAACTGACATTGACGTACCGAAAGCCGCTGCCAATGACCCCATGGGCATGTCAGGTGCCATCGTCAGGAAAATGTTGGCACCTTACCTGGGCAAAGGCCACATCATCTACACTGACAACTGGTATACTTCTCCTGCTCTCTGCCAGTTTCTTTATGACAACCAAACGGGGTCATGTGGGACTGTCAGAAAGACAAGAAAGTTTATGCCAAAGTTCACAGGTGATGTCATTCCTCTCACAGATGCCTCCTCCAGTGACACACCTTCAGAAGACGACCTGGCCCAGGAACACCGCGAGAGGCATGTGCGAAGAAGGCGACGAAAGTGGCAGAAATACAAGCAGCTCGAGAAGTGTGGGAAACTGATAGCCCTGAAGTGGAAGGATAAGCGAGACGTCCACCTGCTTTCCACCGTCCACACAGGTGCCCAGGTGGATTCTGGCAAAATCCACTACCGAACCAGGAAGACAATCTACAAGCCCGACATGGTAGTGGACTACACCAAAAACATGCGCCTGGTGGACAAGTCTGACTGTCAGCTGTCAGGTGTTGAGTGTCTGAGGAAGACTGTGAAGTGGTATCACAAGCTCTTCCTCCACCTAGTTGACATAACGATGCTGAACGCCTACAACTTGTGGTTGGTGAAGAAGGATATGGTCCCAAACCAGAAGCTGAAATTCCGGGAGTTCGTGTACAACGTCTCCTACCAACTCCTGGAGAAGTATGGCACCACCACTCACAGACGTACGGCATGGCGTGGGGATCACGTTCCTGACCGCATCCAGCTGGGTGTCGAAAGACACTACACAACCAACACCGAGCTGATTGGCACTCGTCACAGGCAGGTGCAGTGCACCGTCTGCAGCTCCAGTGTGAGGAAACCCCATGTGACCAAAAGAGTCACCTCAATGTGCGCCGAGTGCAAAGTTGCACTCTGCCTGGGTGACTGCTTCAGGGACTACCACACCTTCAAGAACTACTGAGTGTCGGCCCCTGCCCTGCCCTGCCCTGCCCTGGACTCGCCCCGTGCCCTGCCCTGGACTCGCCTCCTGCCCTGCCCTGCCCTGGACTCGCGCCCTACCTTACCTGACCTGACCTAATTGATCACGCTACCTCATAATGTAACATATATATTATATAATGTATAAGTTCCAAAGATGTCCCTGTGATATAGCTTTTACATTATATAATTGTATGTTTCATTATTTAGTTTATAAGTTTCAAAGATTTACATGTAATATGCCTTATTTTTTTAGTATATCAATATATATGTTTGTTATTAGCCTAAGTAATGTGTATATAATTATTTTCTTACCTCAAATGAATTGTACAAAAATAAATATGTTTCAATAAATCATGTCAAACCTACTATGATAATAAAATAAAACAATAAAAAAGAAAAAAAGAAAACAAGGTCATGTCATTGTATTCTTACAATATGATATATTCTATGAATATTTCATATTGTTTGAATACAATGGCATGATCTTGTAAAAAAAAAAATTTATAAATTTTTTTCTAGACAATATAAAACCTTCCCCATAACCCCCTCCTGGATTCGATCCCACTACCCTACGACACTTTGAGTTTTCCAGTCCGCGACCTTACCAACCATGCCACAGGAGCTCATACCAAATATCACTCAAAACTTCGTGTCTACAATCGAAATGACAATATACAAAAAAAAATGAATTATCCCACCAATTTACGTTTGTAAATTGATGGGATTATCAATTATATCATGCCAAGGTTTATAATAGTTTGTCTCTGTCAAGAATTAGTAATTATATAACTTTATTCTGTCAAAAATTGCCCAAACACTCAGCAAAATTGCCCCTCTCAGTGTGACTCCACTCATTTTCACACGGTCAGGCGGTCACGAGGTGACCCTTGCCGCTCCTTGATTCTCCAGCTACAGCAGCTCTGTCTGGGAACAAAATTGGTATAAATACAATAATGGATAAAATACTCTTCACAAATACATTTGTATTGTATAATATTGTAAATAAAAATGAATAATAACTGTGTGGGTGTCGAAAATTGCTCAACCAGCTTTCTTATGTCTCGCCTACGCGCGTATATTGGATTATACATAGTCATGACTGTCATACAAATAATTGCAGTAGGTCTCGAATATACATTTAGATTGCATATTACTTCGAAATAAATAAGTAAACGTTTCTCTGGTGGCAATCTACCCTTTCGCAGGTGTAAGGAGACACCAGTCTATATTTAGCCCTCTATCACAACAGGCAATCTGCCTGTGTTGACTCAGCACCGTCGCTGGTGGTCTATAAATATAGTACTTTATTTACAGTCAATGGCCTACATGTTTCTGTGGTACTTCACATGTGTCTAAAATGCAATGTCTGCTTGCATAAAAATGCAATTCTGAAGTCCATTTATATGTACGACATACGCATGTCTCAGTTTCTCTCTCTCTCTCTCTCTCTCTCCATTCCTGACTCATGTTATTGTAGACCTGTTGATGGCAACGAACACCAGCCATCTGGTAGACATAAGGGTCAAAATACCAAACATCAATACGCCTGGGGCGCCTCCACAATTATCACTAAGCTGGTTATCTATCTAGAGATCTGCCTGACTTCCATCTCTCCACGACTCACTCACTCACTGCACCCCTGCATGCCTCCCTCCCACCCACCCACCCCCAACCCCCCTTTCAGGCTTCCGTCTGCTAGAAACACATTCACAATTTGCGTAAATATCGCATCAATTGGGCTATATGCGGTATATTCCTTGTTATATGGGACGCCTACATATGTACACGTCTTTATTATAGCATGAGAGTGCTCTAAATACAAGATTGACGTGATATTTATGGCGTAACACACCCTCTCCCCCTTTCATTCCCACCACAACTCACTCACACCTTGGTTCACGCATAGAAACTCATTGATAATGTGCATAAATATCGCATGAATTAGTTTATATGCGGTATATATTTTGATATATGGCACGTATACATACGTACAAGTCTGTATTATAGCGTGACAGTGCTCTACGTACAAGATATACGTGATATGTATGGCGTAAACCACACTCTCAGCTCATAAATTGCCGCCAAACCTCCAACACATCTTCATTCCCGCCTAAATATTCTCTTATAATTCCCTTATATATTGCAATTTTTGGTCACTATGAGGCATATTCATTGTTATATGGGTGCCCTACACATGTATACATACTCTAAATAGCCTAAAAGGGCTCGAAAAAGGAGATATACGTGATAATACGCGGTAACCCACCCCCTCCTCCCTCTCCTTCTATCCCCTGCGCACGTAAATATTCGGCAGGGAAATCTCGCCGCTCGATGACAATCTAGCCGCGCGGTGCCATTCGCTCCACATTTTTCAACTACGGACCGTTCCCCTACCCCCCCCAGACATTTTTTGGGGGGTCAAATATATATGGGCCGATGCACGCAAACATTCCCTACACGATGATGTACTTTTTATCGAAATTGGCAGTAGGTCCCAAAATCATCATAGGTGCGCACAGTCTTACCCTGTAGAAAACCCCCTGTGCGCCGCGGAGAGGTTAAGAGGGAGGCCTAAAAAAAACATTTAAACAGCCCCAGTATCACTAAACAATTATTTTGTTTTCCCTATACCTTATATCACTCCTCCACATCCCCTCCTTCCTCCCTTTCCCCTCCCCCTTCAATTATCACCTATTTTCCCTGTTATTCCCTAATTCGTTGGTATATTTTTGTGCTAACATTAGCAAACTGTGTGGAGGATGTGCTTACGTGCCTAGCAGGTGTGTTACATGACAGAGTGTGTGTATGAGTAGGCTCAGTGTGGCTTGAGGCCTCGTAGAGGGAGGGGTTGCCTCAATTTTCTCCATAAATCATGAATGGGCTGGTCCATCTATATTCGCGATTTTGACCAGAAAAATTATATTTTCACTAGTTTTATTGTTGTTACAGGTTACTATCTTCATAGTGAAGGTAAAATAGGCTCATATGAATAAGTAATAACTATATTTATCGTAAAATGACGATTATAGGCCTGAATGGAGCCTATATGCTCGCCCATGGGGACCGGGTTCAATACCCCCCCCCCCCTCGCCGTTACCGGGTTAAGAGGCAATATCTGTATTTAAATATGGAAATAGTAATCACAGTCTACAACGGTCTGATACAGCCTCTCCTGGAATATGCTGTTTAATTCTAGTCTCCAGCACTCAGAAAAGATATAGAGCGTCTGGAAAGAGTGCAAACTAGGGTTACAAAGCTTATTCCTTCAATTAGAAGCCTGAGCTATGAGGACTGGTTGAAATCTCTTGATTTCTTTTAGTTGGAAACACATAGACGACGATATAAACTCGCATAAGGTTTTAAAATACTTAATGGATTTGACAATGGGGATTACAGCAAAATGTTTGGCCTCAATATCAATGCACCACGCAACCATTGCTGGAAGCTAGAAATAAAATGGTTCAGCACTATTGAATGGACATTTTTTCACAATTTTGTTCTACCTGGAACAAACTTCCCTCAGAAGTTGTAAATAGTTTATCAGGGGAGCAGTTCAGGAAGAGAGTAGATAGTATTTTGCACACTCTGCAATGAGTGTAGTGCACTAGACAATCTCTTTCAACTTCGAGTATCTCCCTGGAATGGACTGCAAGGTCTTTGAGAAACTAATGTTTTCCTGTAACTTAGCCATTTCTGTCTGTCTCCTTTACTGTACTACTTTTCCTTCTAGCTGCTGGCGAGATCGCCTGATTGGGTGGCACTGCAGACGGTGGAGGCATTGGCCTGTGGGTGCAAGCCCGTGGGCTGATCATTCCCTCCCCCGCTGCCCTCTCAGAGACAGATCTAATCTCACCATGGCCCCTTTGGGGGCCTGAGCATCTGGAGCGGCTTTGGTTTACCGGACTTGGGACTGTTTGGCCAGACAGTCTGGGGAACTATAACAATCTATACTTTTAGTAATTTCACCACAACACCAAACACCTCCAACGAAATCATAATCAGTCCAGTTGGTGATATCAGTTTTGAATTGACTAAAAAATGTTGCTAGATAAAAGTGGCGGATCAAACGTAGCGGGAACAAGCGTTCGTGTAAATCCGGCTTAAATAACTCTGACTCTCTCTCTCTCTCTCTCTTTCTCGCTCTCTCTCTCTCTCACTCTATAACCCCTCCTCGTGATCTCCCGAGTTAAGCAAGCTACCGTGTAATTAGCCAAGCAATAACGATCTAACAAGCACTATTTTCTCGCCCTTCTTGCCTCGACGATCTACGTAGTGGGGAGGGAAGGATTTTTAACAGGTTTATGAGATCATTAAGCGGGCTATCATGGCTGTATATGTATGCTTTCATCTTGTCTTTAGTAATTTAGTATGATATTGCGTTTTAGTAGATTCCGGCTTGTTTGTTGTTGTTTTTTTGTTTTTTTCGTGTGTGTGGGTGCGCGAATGTGTGCATATACTACTATTACTACTACTAATAATAATAATAATAATTATTATTATCATAATGATGATAATAATAATGATAATGAAAATAATATAAATAATACTAATAATATTGTTTTTTTCTTCATTCAAGCCGCCAGGCAATGAGGCTGAAAATATTCAATTCCTTAACCTGGCTTATCCTAAGTAGTCAACAGGCTGCCAGAAGGGCACCTATATATCCCCAGGGGTGGGAGGGGGGGGGGGGGGGGGGAGAGTGTAGGACGTGGGCAGGGGATAGAACTCAGAGGCCAGAGCATCGACACCTAACCTTCACAACCCAGAAATATTAAGACAGAAACCTGACCTGCAAACAGCAGGATTCGAAGGCACGCTACCAAAACCAAATGACTAGATTACAGTGCAGCATTGTGGCTGTGTGTGTCTATGCTTATGTGAATGTTTTGTCATCATTATGCAATTTCTTTTAGGCCTAGTTCGTTACTGTGTTTGAGAAAATGTACTTCGTGAAATAGAATCAATGTAATTGTTTCTATTATGATAGATATACTGTAATTAAGTAAAACAACCACATCAACATTATGCCCTGTAGACAGACTGTTTTCATATTGTGTTATAACTACAACCAAACGATTATGTTCTGCTTAAGACAATGCCTGAACTCTATAGCAAAAATAGTCAGACAAATCGTTCGTGTGTCCCCAGAAATACCTGTTATAGGTAATGTAAAATTACATTATATACTGTAATCTCATAATTGCGCATAAAATATGATCGTGCTATATTTACCTCAGTAATTACGTCAGCATAAAGCTGCTTAAGTATTATTCCACTGGAAAATAATATGGTGTGGTGTACATATTTTACTATAATTATGCTAATTTCTGAATTAATCAATTAGATTATTCATAAACATTGTACATTCAGCTTTTTGTCAACAGTTTCTAATTATATTTATCTTTATCTTACACTTACTCTTCCTCCATCATAATTTTCTTCCTCTTGTTTATTCCTTTTTCTCTCATTCTTATTCTTCCTTGTCTTGCCCTTTCTCCTCCATCTCGCTCCTCTTCTCCCTATTCCTTCCCTTCATTCTCGTCTTCACCTTCCTCCTCACCCCCTTCCTTCTCTTCCTCCTCCTCTTCATTATTTTGTATTGTCTTCCTTCCTCCTAAACCTGTTCTTTCTTCTGATAAATACAATATATATATATATATATATATATATATATATATATATATATATATATATATATATATATATATATATATATATATATAATACAAAATAACCTCACACACATCTAGGTCACTCAGGAGAAGACCCATAGACCAAGGGCCAATAGGGGCCTCCAGCACCCCCCTGGTCCCAGACCTCACTGTGAGGTTTCAGTTTCATCAGGCAGACATGCAGCAGAGCCACACACCCCCCCCCTCCCCCCCCCCCCTCCCTCCCCATATTACTGCCAGTCCTGGTCCTTCATATATAAATCCAGGGCTAGGCGCCTGACAGACTATCGTCTAGTCCAACTGGTACCCAACCCCCTCTCGTTACGACTGCATTATCACTCGTCTATTCAGAACATTCTCCATTCATTCCTATTCATCACCACTTCTCTTGCCTTTTCTTCAGCCATCTCTCTATCTTTCAACCGTTTTTTCACACCATTTCTTCATCTCCTCTAAGGTCTTCCTCTCAATCTCCGAAAACATTCCTTTTTTTCACACACTCTCTGTCTTACCTCCATTCCAACACCTGCATCCTTGCTTATCACTCCTCCAAGATATTTGAAACACTTCACTTGCTCCAGCATTTCTTCATCCAGTTGTACATTTAGACTTACCCTACAAGCATCTCTATTACATAACATCACTTTACTTTTATTAACATTCACACTCAGTTTCCTCCATCCACATACCACACCAAATCCTTTTACTACTCGCTTCAGCTTCTCCTCAGAATCCACCACCAGCGCTGTGTCATTAGCAAAGAGTAACTGATTCAGCTCCCATTTACCATCATTCTTTTCTACTAAACTCAATCCTCAACCCATAGATCTCATGTTTACCTCTCTCACCACACCATCCATATATGCATTAAACAACCATGGTGACATTACATAACTATTGCAGACCTACAATTACCTCAAACCATTCACTCAACTTATTCCCGACTCTAACACACACACACACACACACACACACACACACACACACACACACACACATATATATATATTCACATAGACAAAATATATATATATACATATATATGTATACCGAGGTATATATATATATATATAGTATACTGTATATATATCACTTATATGAACATTAAAGACTTTCTCATTGTGTAATACAAGAACTCGTTAGATATTTAATTGTGTTATGATTACTTGAAATAAATTAGTTAATATGATTTAAATGTACCACTATAAACAAGCTATATTGGACATTATATTTACCCTATTCTCACTCTTTACTTAGTAGTGCATTACCTCATACTGTATAATAAAGTTATTATCTAGTATATTATAAAATGTCGTATATACACCAGAGGCAGCGACTTCAGTGATAATATTTTCCAGTCCCACAGAATTTACAACCTGGCACTCTCTCTTCCTTCCCCTAGCCCATCTTTCTTCCCCTTCCTTCTCCTGCGCCAGGATATATTTTCAATATATATGTTTAACACTTTCTACAATATCTTAGCGTTGCCTTTCGTAAGCCATCTTTTTCATTATTCTATTGATGTCTTTAGACGATTTAATTATGATTAGGAAGCACATCTCGGAGTGCAAATGGAAATAGTTACACTAATTAAAACTCTTTAAGATAATAAAACCTAATTTTCCTGGGCTTTATAGTTAACAATAAACGATTATACTATGCTAAGAAAATGCCTCCTGTAGTCAAAAGGGTAAATCTGTTCCTGCTTGTCTCTCTTTTATACGTGTTTTTTATGTTTTCATTGTCAAATAGCCTTCTTTGTACTAAAAATTACCATACCTTAATATGTTCCACATATCCACTATTTTCTATTAATTTCAAAACAAAATTTACTCTATATTTTGCACATGGATGCTCCTGTATGGATATGTGTCCATATGCTTATATGTACAGTATATATGTACAGTATATATATATATATATATATATATATATATATATATATACTGTATATATATATGCATAATAATAATGTAAACAGGTCTGAGCATTACATTTCTTAATATAATATCTTCATATCATTCTAATGTGAAAATGTTAATAAGTAATTAAAGCTTTACCGTAAAACATGGGCTTATGTAAAGAGTTACAATAATAAACTGTCTTTTATGAAAGTATACCTATCAAAAGCTTCAGTCTCTATGTTTTAAGTTGTGTGTTAAGATCATTTGTATCCATTTTATGACCAATGAAAATGTGTAGTTCTCTTTACTGTATGTTTGAACTATTGATTTTATATCTAAATCATCAACAGTTTGTTTCCTACATACAACTCATGATCTTTCTCATTCCTCACCATTCCCATTTAATCCTAATCGCACATCTTCTCCTGGTCTATCTCTCTTCCTCTTCCATCTCCTGCCCTTTCTCAACATCTCTACCTGTTCCTTCCTTTTTCGTCAA
Source organism: Paralithodes platypus (assembly GCA_032716605.1). NCBI lineage: Eukaryota > Metazoa > Arthropoda > Malacostraca > Decapoda > Lithodidae > Paralithodes > Paralithodes platypus. Next base: position 29,713,011 of record CM064487.1, read on the forward strand.
ACTGCTCGTCCCTTTCTTCTTCCATTACCTCCTCCTTTTCTACTCTACTTTTCCTTGTCATGCTCTACCTCATATACTGTTTATCTCCCTGTACCTCCTGATAATCATGTTATTTCTCATCCTCTCTTTCTTTCTCCTCCTTTTCCTGTTCTCTCTCCTTCTGCAAGTACCATCTACTCCCTCTTTCTTCTCCTCCCTGTTTTCTTAATCTTCTTCCTTTTTAATGCTGTGCTCCTCCCATTCCTCCTTATATTCCTCCCAATTCTCATCCTCCGTTTCTTCTTCCTCCCCTCGTTACACCCTTGCTCCTCCTTCATTTCCTCCTCCTCCAAGCACCCATCTCTTCACTAGTTTCTCATTAGACCGACTCCCACTACAGTATTGTCAAGTGCCACTTTTTTTTATTTCTAAGCATATAACAAACATTACATAATATAACATTAAAAGGTTACTTCATTGACACCTATCTGAAGTTTCTAATCGCTTGCCCACCCACAGAATTTACCGCCCTAGCTGTCGCAAAAGCCATGCTCATAATCTCCAATTATGACTCTCTCATCATTATTTGTTGTCACCTTATGACAATACCAAATAGCATAATACCACTACACAACACAGCTACATAACATGAATAACATAACATAATTAACATAACACTCACCGTCTCTTCACGAGCCCCTCGTTAACGTGCTCCAGCCGTATATTTACAAGTGTCATTTTTCCTACCACTCCATACACCTCACTCTGTTTCAACCCCCCCCCCTCCCTCCCTCTCTCTCTCTGTCTCTCTGTCTCTCTCTCTCTCTCACTCTCTCTGTAAACAGCATTATGGTTCATCAGAAGAAATATTCACTACTTTGTCATGCTACTATATAAAAGCTTAGGGACGCCATATCTAGATTATTCAATGCAACTTCGTTTTCCATATTTCATAAAAAAACATGAACATGTTGAGTCTATTCAGTGACAGTTAACTCCATCTCTTAACAAATCTATCCAACAACTAGCGATTAATAGAGCTAGATACTGTTTAACGATGGTAGTAAAGTATTTAAGATAACCAAAAGAAATGAAATATAACTGGGGAGTAAACTTTGGTAAAACTATATATATATATATATATATATATATATATATATATATATATATATATATATATCTACACCATAACATATTGAACGAGTGAAACATTCTCCATATTACATCTCTAGACAGAATCTTTATTAATACATTGAAGTAAAGGTTAGACAAAAACCTTAACCCATTCTGTTTCGTCTACGTCTCTTTAACTTTATTCTGGCTGCAATTAGACGATTTAATTTAGTTCATAAAGGGCTTCCAGCAATTAATAGGTTTCGAACTATCTCACTTAACCCTTTTTACTATAACAGTTCCTTCTTAAGCTACACAAATCGTCTAAATATAGCTAGAATAAATGTTAAAAGATGTCGCCGGTACTGTAAGGGTTAAAGAATGTTGAAGGGTGTGGCTACTAACACCCAAACAAAGGTCTGGTAGCCCTGAACATGGTTTCTAATGAGGGGGAGGTATTTGTTTGTTCATGCTAAGACCCATTACCTATGAGACTTTAGGACGCTCACCCCCATTAGTCTGGCGCTTTCAAGGCCTTTCACTTAATTTCTTTGTCAATAATAAGACCTTTCGTGCTATTTAAGTGTCGATTATTCCCTGCCTAGTGATAGCGAGCCTGTAATTTAGTAAGAACCGGTGTTTGGCCGGGACAATTATTCTCTACCGAAAATGTACACGTCTATCTCGATTTTTTTTTTTTTTTTTTTTTTTTTTTTTTAAACCTTGGTAAAGGTCTAGGGAACAAACTAATGATAATGTAAAATTAAAATTAAAATTAAAAATAAAGCCCGCCCCTCCCATAAGGAGAGACTGAGGATTAATGACACCGGGGTAAAGGAGGGACTTTCTTTTCTATTACCATCATGCTATAAATTCCTTCAAGTGACATTCAAGACCTGCAAGGATCATCATTTCTAACAGTCTTCATTGTACCGGAGAGAGAGACATTTGATATCCTTTTCTATTCCGTTTTTCTTTTTTGGGGGTTTTGTTATTTCTCGTAAACTTTAGTCCTGATCAACTCGCCTGGATCTTAAGGTCAGTGTATAGGGTGTTGTATATCTATGTAAGTCTCTCTCTCTCTCTCTCTCTCTCTCTCTCTCTCTCTCTCTCTCTCTCTCTCTCTCTCTCTCTCTCTCTCTCTCTCTCTCTCTCGCCTCATTCTTTACAAGTGTCATCTCCCCTTCTTCCTAATGACTCTCTCCTCTCGACCCTTTTCTTCCTCTCTCTCTCTCTCTCTCTCTCTCTCTCTCTCTCTCTCTCTCTCTCTCTCTCTCTCTCTCTCTCTCTCTCTCTCTCTCTCTCTTTCAAGTTCCACAGGGATCAGCCCTTAGCCCACTTATTTTTATCATATATGTCAATGACATCGATATTGGTCTGTTGAATGTGATCTCCAAGTTTGCAGATGAGATAAAGCTTGGATGAAAGTGAAGGACCCAAAAGGAGTTGAACAGCTCAGGATGGACATCAACAGACTGGGGGAATGGTCGGAGACATGGCAGATGCCTCTACACTTGAAATAGAGCAAGGTGATTCACATCGGCCAAGCAAATCCTAAGTTAGCCTATTCGCTATTCGGAATGCCTCTAGAAGTGACTGACTTTGATAAGGATTTGGGTGTTCTGCTTAGCAGTGACTTAAAGTTTTTTAAGCAGTGCATTGAAGTAGAGAAGAAGATTCAGAAATTATTGGGCTATATTAAGAGGCAATTTAAGTATAGAAATAAGGAAATAGTCCTCACACTTTACAACACTCTGATACGGCCTCTCCTGGAGTATGCTGTTCAATTTTGATCTCCAGCACTCAGGTAAGATATAAAGAGACTGCAAAGAGTTCAAGCTAGGGCTTCAAAGCTTATTCCATCGTTTAGAAGACTGAGCTATGATGACCGGTGGAGAGCTCTTGATGTCTTTCCGTTGGAGACACGCAAACAACGACGTCAGCTCATTGAAGTTTTTAAAATAATTATTGAGTTTGACAATGTGGATTATAGAAGAAGTTGTAAACAATAGTTCAGTAGAGCAGTTCAAGTAGAGAGTAGCTAGTATTTTACACGCTCTGTAATGAGTGTAGTGCACTAAACAGTCTCTCTCCTTCCAATTCAGGTATCTCCCCGGAATAGACCGAAAGGTCTCTTCGATACTAACTATTCCTTGTAACTCTCTCTCTCTCTCTCTCTCGCCTCATTCTTTACAAGTGTCATCTCCATCTCCCCTTCTTTCTTCCCTCCCCCCTTCTGTTCTTGGGGGTCTCCTAAGATGACTTGACCTGACTCTCTCCTCTCGAACCCCTTTTCTTTTCTTCCTTTTCTTTCCTTTTTTCTCTCAGTCCATCATTCCTAATTACTCTCTCCTCTCCATCTCGACTCCTCTCGACGCGACCCTTTTTTCTTCTTCTTTCCTATTTTTCTTTTACAACTCCCTCCCCTCCACTCGACTACCCCTCTCTACTCTCTCTCTACTCTCTCCCTCCTCGATCTCTCCTCTCGACACCGACGACCTCCATCGAAACACTCGAAAAAACCCTTTTCTTCCTCCTCTTCCTCCGCTCTCTCCCTCCATTTCTGGTTCTTTTCTTTCTGCCCTGAACCTCCCCTTTCCCCGAACCAACAACCCTTTTCTTTTCTTTTTTTTCCTTTCTCTCGTCTCTTCCTAAACAACCTGCCCTTTTTCTTTTCTTTGTCTTTCTTTTCCCTATTTTTTATTTCTTTTCTTTTTTTATTTCCTTTCTTTTCTTGTTTACACGACAAGCTCTCCTCTCCACATCTCGAAACCCCCTTTTCCTTTCCCTTTTTTCTTTTCTTTTTTCCAAAACCCCTTTTACATTTTCTTCTCCTCTCTCCCTCCTCGAACCCTGTTTTTCTCGCCTCTTCTCTCCGCTCTCTCCTCTCTCCCTCTCGCACCCTTTCGAACTCGCCTCTCGAAAGCAAATCTCCTCCTCTCGAACCGAAAACGAAACCCAGCCTTTTTCCCTTACGGAGAACAGAACCTCCTTATTTTCTCCTTCTGTCCTCTCGAAACTTCGACCCTTTTCTCCTCCTCCCTTCTCCTCTCCTCCCTCTCGCTCTCCTCTCGCCTCTCGATCGACAACCCTCCCTCTCGTATCGCTCCTCCTCTCCTCGAACACAACGCTCTCTCCTCTCGATCCTCTCCTCACTCTCTCTCCCTCTCTCTCTCCCTCTCCTCTCTCTCGCTCTCTCCTCTCCTCTCTCCTCTTCGAAAACACAAACTCGACTCGACCTCTCGTCTCCCTCCTCTCCCTCATCCTCTCGATCTCTCTCTCCCCCTCTCTCTCGTCCCTCTCGACGGACTCTCCTCCTACTCTCGAAACGTCTCTTCTCTCCTCTCACTTCCTTCTTCGCACTCTCTCGACCCTTTTCTTCCACCCTTTTTTTCTTTTTCTTCTCTCCTCTCCTCCATCGCTCCTCTCGAACCCTTTTTTCTTTTTGTCTTTTCCTTATCTTCTTTCTTTCCTCTTCCCCTCTCTCTCTCTCATCCTCTTTTCTTCTTTCTTTTTTTTTTCTTTTCCCTCTCTCTTCCCCTCTCGACTCCTCTCTACACGACAACCTCCTTTCCCTCCTTTTATTTCCCTTCCCTCTCTCTCCTCTCCTCTCTCCGCTTGTCTCTCTCTCTCTCTCCTCTCGACTCTACTTCGACTCTCCTCATCGACCCTTTTCCTTCCTCTCTCCCGTAAAACTCTCTCCCGGCTTCCTCTCCCTCTCTCTCTCCTCTCGCTAAAAAACGCCTTTTCTTTTCTTTTCCTCTCCTCGTCGACGAAAGAGACCCTTTTTCTGCTTCTCTTTTCTTCTTCCTTTTCTTTTTTTTCTCCTTTTTGCTTCTTCTCGAAACCCCACCTTTTCCTCCTCTCCTTCTTCTCTCCTCTCATCTAAATCTATCCCCCTCTCGAAAAAAGAGACGAAACTCGACATCCTTTTCCTTTTTCCTTTCCCCGAAAACCTCTCGAACCCTTTTCTATTTTCTTTTTCTTTCTTTCTTTTCACTTTTATTTCTTTGCTCCTTGTCGTTTGCTTGCTTGTTCTTTTCCCTTCTCGCTGTCCTTCTCTCCCTTTCTTGTTTTCCACTCCGCTCCCCTCCGCGCGACCCCCACCCTCTCCCTCTCCTCGTCTCGCTGGCGCGCCTCTCTCCCTCTGCGATCTGACTCTCTCCTCGCCTCTCTCCGTCTCTCGAGTCTCCTCCCGAAATCTCTCCCGCTCGACCCTTTTCTTTTCCCCTTGCTACCTCGAAACGAACCTCGCGACCCTCTTTCTCGCCTTTCTCCTTCTTTTTCTCTCCTTTTGTTTTTTCCCCTTCTTCTCTTCTTCCTCCCGTCTCCATCTCGCTATACCCCCCCTTCTCCCATCCCCCTCCTCTTTCTCCCTCCTCTCCGCTCCCCCTCATTCCCTCTCACCCTCCTTGTCCCTCTCCCCCCCTTTTTTTCTTCCCCCCTCTCCTGCCCCTTTCATCTCCCTTCCTCCCGTTCCCCCACCTCTTCTCCTTCCTCCCTCTCTCCTCCCCCCTCTCGCCCCCCCCCCCCTTTCCTCCCTTTCTCTTTTTCTTTCCAACACCCCTTCTTTCTTCTTCTGGTTCCTTTTTCTTTCTTCCTTTGCCTCTTTTTTTTTTTTCCTCTCCCCGCCGCCCTCTTCCCTTCATGTCTCTCCTCCCCCCTCTTCCTCTCCGCCCTCCCCCCCCCCCTTTTTTTCCTCGCTTCTTACGATCAATTTCCTTCTCCCCCGACCCTCCTCCCTCCCCTCTCTCCTCCGCCCTCTCGTCGCCCTCTTCTTCCTCTCCCCACCTTTTCTGCTCCTCTCTTTTTTTTCTTCGTCCTTCCTTTTCCTTTTTTCTCCCTTTCCCTTCTCCTCTCTTTCTTTTCTCTCCCCCTTCCCCATCCTTCCCCCCCCCTTTCTACTCCCCCCCCCTCGTCCTCCCCCTTCTATCCCCTCTCAGTCCCCTTTTTTTCTCTTTTTTTCCCTCTTCCTCTCTTCCCCTCTCCCTCTCCCCTTTTTTTCCTCCTCCCTCTGTCATCTCCGCTCTCCTCTCTCACTCTCTCCCCAACTATCTTCCATTCTCTCTCTCCCCTTTCCTTTTTTTCTCCCCTTCTTCCTTTTCTTGTTTTTCCTTTTTTTTCCTTCCCTCTCTCCCTCTCCTCTCTTCCTCTCGACCCTTCTTTTTCCCTCTTTTTGTTTCTTTTTTCCTCCCTTTTCTTCTTTCCCCCCCCTTCCTTCCCCGCCTTTTCTCCCTTTCCCTCTCTTTTTCACTTTTTTTCCCCTTCCTTTTCTTTCCCCTCACCTCATCCCTCTTCTCCCCTTCTCTCCCCTCCCCCCCCCTCCCCTTTTCCTTTTTTTTTTCCTTTTCTTTCCCTTTTTTCTCCCCCTCTTCCTCCCCTCTACTTCTCTCTTATTTTCACTTTTTTTCGCTCCCCTCCCCCCCTCCTCCCCCCTTTTCTCCTTTTTTTCTCTTTTTTTTCCTCTCCCTCTCTTTTTTCTTTTTTTCCCTCTCTTTTTCCCTCTCTCCCCCTCTTCCTCTTTTCCCTCCCCCTCCCCTTTTTTTCTTCCCTCTCCCCCTTTCTTTCTTTTTTTCCTTCTTTTTTCCTTTCTTTCCCCCTTTCCTCTTCTCTCTTCCCTTCTCCTCTGCCCCTCTTTTCTCCTCTTCCCCCCCTTTTTCCTTTTTCCCTTCCTCTACTTCTCCCTCCCCTCCCCCCCCTCTCCCCCCTCCCCCTTCCCCCTCCCCCCCCCTTTCTTTCCCCCTCTTCCCCCCCCCTTTTTTTTTTCCTTTTTCTTTTCTTTCCTTCTTCCCCCTCCCCCCTCCCCCCCTTCCTCTTTTCCTTCTCCTTTTTTTTTTCTTTTTCTTTCTTTCTCCTTTCTTCTCTCCTCTCTCCCCTCTTCCTTTCCCCCCCCTCTTTTTTCCCCCTCTCCCCTTTTCTTTCTCTCCCCCCCTCTCCCCTCCTCTCCTCCCCCCCCCCTTTTTCTTTCCCTCCCTTCCTCCCCCTCTCTCCTCTCTCTCCCCTTCCTTCACCCTTTCTCCTCTTCCCCTTTTCTCTTTTCTCCTTTTTCTCTTTTTTTTCTCTCCTTTTCTTCCCCTCTCTCCCTCCCCCCCCTCTCCCTCCTTTTTCTCTCTTCTCCTCCTCTCCCCCCCCTCCTGCCTCCTCCCCCCTTTTTTTCTCCCCTCTTTTTCCCTCCTTCTCTTCCTCTCCCCCCCTTTTTTCTTCTTCCCCCTTTTTTTCCTTTTTCTTCCTCTCTCCTCCCCTTTTTTCTTTTCCTTTCTCCCCCCTCCCCCCCTCTTTTCCTCCTCTCTTTTCCCCTTTCTCCTTTTTTTCCCTCTCCCCCCCCCCCTTTTCTTCCCTCTCCCTCTCTCCTCCCCCCTTCTTTTTTTCTCTTTTCCCTTTTCTCCTTTTCTTTTTTCCTTTTTTTTTTTCCCCTCCCCCCCTCCCCTCTCCCCTCCTTTCTCCCCCCTCCCCCTCCTCTCCTCTCTTTCCCTCCCCTCCTCCTCCCCCTACTCTCTCCCCCCCCCTTTTTTTTTTTCTTTCTTCTTTTCCCTCCCCCCCCTTCTCCCCCCCCCTTTTTTTCTTTTTTTTTTCCCCCTCCCCCCCCCTCTCCCCCTCCCCCCCCCCCCTCCTTTTTCTTTTTTTTTTCCTTTCTCCTTTTCTCTTTCTCCCTCCCCCTTTTTCTTTTCTTCCTCCTCCCCCCCCCCCCCCCCTTCCCCTCCCTTCCCTCCCCTTTTTCTCTTTTCTTCCTCCCTTTTCTTTTGTTCTTCTCCTTCTCTTTCCTCCTCCCCCCCCCCCCCCTCACCTCTCCCTTCCTCTCATTTCATTTTTTCTCTTTCTTTTTTCTCCCTTTTCTTTTTTTTCCTCCCCTTCCCCTCTCGCCCCCCTCCCTTGCCCCCCTCTCTCTCCCCCCCCTTTTTCCTTCCTCCTCCCCCTCCTTCCCGGACCTCCCTCTCACCTTTTCCTTCCTTTTCCCTTTCTTCTTTTTTCCTCCCCTTTCTTTTCTTCCTCTCCTCCTTTTTTTTCCTCTCTCCTTCCCCCCCTTTTCCCCCCTCACCCCTTTTTTTTCCCTTTTTCCCTCTCCTCCTCCTCTCCTCCCCCCCTTCTTTTTCTTTTTTTTCCTCCTTCTCCTCCCCTTCCCCCCCCTCTCCCCTCCCCCCTCTCTACCCCCTTCTTCCCTTTTTCCCCCCTCCTCTTTTTCTTCTCCTCCCCCCTTTTCTCTTTTTCTTTTCTTCCCCCCTCTTTTCCTCCCTCCTTTTTCCTCCTTTTTCCTTTTCTTTTTTCCTCTTTGTTTTCCTCCCCTTTTTTTCTTTCTCTTTTTTCCCCTTTCTCTTTCCTCCCTTTTTTCTCCCCCCCTCACCCTTTTCTTTTTTCTTTCCCCTCTCCCCTCCCTTTTTCTTTTCTTTCTTTCTTTTTCTTTTTTTTCTTCCCTCTCTCCCTCTCCTCCCCCTCCGAACCCCCTTTCTCTCCTTTCCCCCCCCTCCCTCTTCTTTCCTTTTTTCTATTTTCTCC
>CM064487.1:29721693-29774596 GCA_032716605.1 Paralithodes platypus
AACCAGTAGACCTCAACCAGTGCAGAGAATGACCTATATATTATTGTATAGTTATTGTTGTTGCTAGTTGCTTTCTCAAACTGAAGGAGACAAAAGACAAAGCTGCGTGTATCCATCCCCCCCCCCCCCCAAGGTTGAAAGATGATAAGAGCCGACAAAATCAAAGTAAGTGAGACAGCAATTTAAGGGGTGTTTAGGAAAAGAAGTGTGGTGTGCTTTGTTAAGGTGCAAAGTCATCGTTTTTTTTTTTTATCTTTCTCTCCATTTTTCTTCTCTTTTTTCTTGAGGTTTTTGTATCCATTCGGCCCCATTCAGCAAACCCTGTTTTTAAGAACGTTGTATTTCCCCATGCCAGGTGTCGATTTTCTTCCTGGCGAGCGATTAGCGAGCAAGCAATTGTATGGAGAAAGGCGGCTTCGCCCGGAGAATTTTTTTCTATCTAAAAATTTACAAATTTAGCTTGCTGTCAAAACCACAAATATATATAAGATGGTTTGCTACAGGCCCCCCCCCCCCCCCCCCCCCCCCTCGCCAGGCAACATTGACACCTGGATGGGGGTAAACGTCTTTAAAACAGTAGACTGAAGGGGGTCGAATGGCATAGCAAGCCAGATAGAGAGGTTAAGAAAAGAGTAAAAAACAAGCGAGGTAGGCTCTCTTAAGTGTAATGAAATCATAATAGAAGGAGAAGGTGTTTAAGTGGAGGGTTTTTAGCTTCATTACGCTCTCTGTGGTAGCTGAGGCCAACTCCTCCACAGAACCGTAACTGGAGGAAGCCACGACAAACAATGCAAACACACAGTAGTGTACAGCAACTCCTAGATCCTATATCCTGGTGTGACCTCCCTTTGGGTTACTGCCTTGCTCGATTGGTCCCCCAACAAGCGTTAAGTGTAGAGTATAAGTTACCACTGATGTAAGGGAGCTCCACCTCATGTTTTTCTCATCTGTTCTCTCCCTCTCGCTTTGGCTTGTATCTATTAGTTTTAGGCGCACCATTCAGCCTACGGGTGACGTTTTTACACCCCCATCCAGCGTCTCAATATTTTCCTGTGCGAGCGGTTAGCGAGCCAGCATATAATTATAAGCTATATATTTTGTTTACAGCAAGCTAAATTTGTAAAATTTTTTTCGATAGATAAATGTCTCCGGCGAAGCAGGATTTCTCCATACAATGCTAGGTCGCTAATCGACTCGTCTAGGAAGAAATCGACAACCTGGATGGGGATAAACGTCTTAAAAACATGTTGAATTAATGGGGCCGAATGGATACAAGCCAGATACCAAGAGAGCAAAGCGAGAAGAAAAGGAAAAATAAGCAGGTTACCCCCCTTAACTGTGCAGTGGTGTTGAGTTGCCCTTTGGCATGTGTTGCGGTTTTTGGGGGGGGGCGTTGGGGTTGCCCAGTTTAGCCCCTTCTTTACCGGCGAGCGTCTTTTATAATTATATGCTAGCTATATTTAAGACGGTTTTTCTGCAGTTACAAATGGGTTCTCGAGCAATTAAGAAGCGCGAACTATCTCATTGAAACCGTTTTCAATACCACAGATCCTTCTTGGACTGCACAGATGCGTCTAAATTATAGATTAGAAGAAAAAATAATAAAAACGTCGCCCGGTACAGAATGGGTTTAACCAATGCTGTGTTAGGTTAGATTTGGTTTCGGTCATAGAAGGCTAGGTAGAACTATAAGCTGCGACCCTGTTTGAGTTGGTTTTTTGGTTTGGGATATCCCTGGGTTGAATATTGAGGGTTGCATCTACAAATCAGTTATCCACGCGACTCTGACTTGGCGGTATATCATTTAGGTAACATCAACGTGAACATTAATTTCAATTTTATTATGGTTAACACAATATTTTTTGTTCTATGTGCATGGAGAGAGACAATAGAGGCCAAGTGTTTCATGTAATGAGTTGTCTCCCCCAAAAGATAAAAGTGTACGACAGCTCAGTCCAAATTTCAAGGGACGTTGCGAGTCAAAATGCCTGGACACACGAAGTTTATAACAGTCTAACATACTGCTATATTGATGAAGGAAATGATGATTGAAGGAGCGAGTAGGTTTTCCATACGTTTGGCACTCTGTTGAGTAGAAGGTTAAACGGACTAGAGAAAATTAGCCAATTCTTTTCGGTTTGGAGAGCGTGCGACAGAATAGGAGTAGAACTGTTTTGAAAGGCGGGTGACTCGCACGGGCCGCAAGGGAAGGGGAATACATATACTAAGAGAGTTCTGCAGAACACTGATTGTGTTGTAATAGCGAATGGAAGAGTGGATTCCTTAAGCCCTAAGGAATTATTTCTAGGAATTAAATTAATTAACCTCTTTGATTCCCACATGCCACACATAAAATGCGTAAACTCGTAGAAAAAAAAAGCAAGAACAAAAAATCGTACCTCACATTTAAGTTAACCCTTGCCTTATTTTTGTGGTCCCCCCCCCGGGCACTCAGTCCTGAATGTTCTAGTGGTTGAGAGGAGAGCGTGTCCAGTGAACTGTATCTAGGTGGAACCACACGGTCAATGTTTACCGGAGGACAGTAACTCTAACTACAACGGCAACTCGGGGGACATGATTACACGATCTATATGGTTATGCCGAATTTAGGTGAAATTTATACGACAACCTTTTTCTTCTTTTTCGTCCAACCCCTATCTGGTAACTTCTCAATTTCAGACTGTATGTGGCATTCGTTTTTTAAACTTAATGTAACTTAATTATAATTAGAGATATAATGGAACCTAATAGTTGTTATGACTTGCGTCCCTTAACACAAACAGTTCCCTTCAGTCTAGCCATTTGATACTAGTGCACAACAATCCTTTAACCGCTTTCCATAAGATAATTGTATTCAGCCCAACGCTACTTCCAGATTGATTTATGAGAACATTTTACGATCCTGGAAACCAAAAAGATAAACAGGATTAATCACCCACCTCCGCAAAGTACTGCCCCTGTCCATCCTAAATCCAAACTTAATCGGTCTGAACAATCTATAAAGATGAAAGGGGTTTTTAATGAGCCTAAGATAAGAGTTGCCTTATTAAATCTTGATGGGAAAATGCCTCGAGTAAATCCACCTGTCGCCTTGCTTAATGGTAGAGACTCGTTTATTCGTTCCTTTCGTGTTTTGAACTTCCCTTCTTTTTTTTTTTTTTTTTTTTGGGTTTTTTCCTTCCCCATGAGAACTGCGAAAGCCTATTTGCCAGTAGGATGTCAGATCTCTTATATAGCCCCATTAGTTTTCAGATTTTTAAAGGACGTTCAGTCCCATTAGTTTGGCGATTTTAACACCTTTTGCCCCATTTATTTGTTAATTTTTAAGACGTCTGGGGGCCATTTAGGTGTTGTCCCCCCCCCCCCGAATTTTTTTCGTGGCAAGCGGACAGCCAAGCCCGTACTTTTAAGAGAAACCTTTGAGCCGGAAAATTTGTCTACCCAAAATGTACCACATTTATCTTAAAAGGGGTTTAGGGGGGGGGGGGTTCTTAAGCCTTGATGGAGGCTCTAGCAAGGAAAACAACTAAAAAAATAATTGAAATAAATAAATTAGTAGAAAAAAAAAAAAAAAAAAAAAAAAAAAAACAAACACACTGTTCCTCTAATCTGACTACACAAACCAAAAAATACTTGGGGGACAATTATTACGCCGTGCTATAAAACTACCCCTGGGAATTCAGGGTATCACAGACAGTTAAGGGGAGATTTGGACCGTTTGTATGGTCTAATTAATTAATGTATTCATATATGTGTGTTAGTTTCCTCCCTAGACCTCCATCAAGCTTTAGAAAAACACCGCACCCCCTAGACCTCCCTTCAAGATAAATTTGTACAGTTTTCCTCTTAAAATTGCCACCCGGCTCGCTTCTCGCATCACCAGGAAAATATCGACACCTAAATGCGCAACGAAAGGTCCGTAAAATTGACAATGAAATGTGGGCGAAAGAGGTTAGAAATCGCACCAAAACTAGAGGAGGGACTGGGGTGTGCTGTGAGATGAGCAGGTGCGTCAAATTGAGGTGAGGTGATGTGAAGTATAAGAGTAACTATACCCAATGGGGGGAGGGAGGGGACTGGGGCGCGGGACGAGAGGGTCGGGGATGAGATCAGGAGAGAGAGCTAACAATAGTGCCATTTCATGGTGAGGATGGAAGCCGAACGTCTTATAATCTCGAAAACTCTGGTGTGAGGCCTGGCCCGGCTAAATATTAGGGAGAAGGGGGTCCTAGAAAAACGGTCTGCCTCGCCGCCTTGGAATACGAACAGGGAGTGTAAAGGTGGAGGGTAGACCAGGAGGAATATTAGTAGTGGCTCGTGGGTCAAGATTGGGCCACGATATAAACAGACTCATTTAAATTCACGGGTATAATTCTTCAATGGCTATAATGCATCGACCTATAGGGTTTATCAACTTCTGAATATCCTTGTTGTCTTGAGTGAAGTAATTAAATTATTATGATACTTACTCAAGAACAGAATCATTAAATTAGTATATATAACTAAAATTAGTAATAGTAGACCAACCATTAGTATGGATAGCTATTAAAATTGATTATTTATACTAAAATTTATATACTAAACCTGAGTATATAGGCTAAAATTAGTATATAGCTAAATTAGTATATAGCAAAATTAGTATATAGCTAAAATAGTATAGCTAAAATTAGTATATAGAAAATGATATAGCTAAAATTAGTATATAGCTAAAATTAGTATATAGCTAAAATTAGTATATAGCTAAAATTAGTATATAGCTAAAATTATATTATATCACGTATACTAATGGTAAATATATAGTCATTTTTCCAAGGTATTACTGCAAAAATTTAATCATCCCCCTTCTGCTACCGGGGAGTTGGTTACTTATGATCATGTACTTTTCATTTTAAAAATATTCGTGGCACCAGTTACACGATTTTGTATTCAGCTTTTTGGCAAGGACATCTACCAATTAAATAGGCCTATATACTCCTCTCAATTTTGGTCAGTTTAGCTACCATATATGCTTTCCTAAGCTTCATAACAATCGTCTAAATGTAGCTGAAATTAAATACAAAATACGTTGCCGTACAGAGAGGGTTATAATCTAATCAAGAACAGACACAATCTCTCAGGTAATTCCTCTAAATTCACCGTACAACACATTTAAATGCCCACCTCCGTTTCATGACATCATATCGTAAGCGTTAGGCTACGAACATTATATTTTTAACTTCTTCCTCACAGCACCGAGTTCGTATAATTTCTGTCAACATGTTTTAATAATTTTCTCTCTTCTCCTGGCTTTCATCCCATTCGGCCCCCTATCAGCCAACTGTTTTAAGACGTTTATCTCCCATGCCAGGGGTCCCGATTCCTTCCTGGCGAGCGATAGCGAGCCCAGCATTGTATGGAGACAAACCGGCTTCGCCGAAGACATTTTTCTATCCCCGAAAAAGCACAAATTTAGCTTGCTGTCCAAAACCAAAAGTATATTTTTTTATTTTATGCTGTTCTCGACTATACGCTCGCCAGGAAAAATAATTGAACACCTTGATGCGGGTGTAAACGTCATAAAACAGTAGGCTGAATGGGGAGGTCGAACGGAATACAAGCCAAGGAAAGAGGAGGAAAAGGAGAGAAAGTAAAAAAAAAAAAAAAAAAACGATGACCCCCCCCTAAGACTCCGTCGATATACTTTTTTTTTTTTTTTTTTACTGAATATCAAAAAACTCCGCTGGCTAACAGTACACTAACTAAAAAATGATATTATAGAAAAAGACTTATAGCAGTAAAAATGTTAAGCAAATATATTAAATAATGAGCAAATATAATTACAATTGTACTTAGTGTTTTTGTTTTAGCGTTAGTGTGGTGGCTGCAGGCCGTGTTTTGATGTGTTCTTAGGTACGTAATTGATCATGCACGAGGTTTGGTTCGGGGGTCAACCGGCTTTTTTTTTTTTATCTTTTTTCTCCTTTGTCCTCTCATTTTTCTGGCTTGGTATCCAGTTCAGCCTATTGTTTTAAAGACGCTTATTCCCCATCCAGGTGTCGATTTCTTCCTGGCGAGCCGATAGCGAGCCAGCATTTTATGGAGAAATCCGCGTTTCGCCGGATACTATTTTTGTCAGCGAAAAATAAAAAAAAATAGCTTGCTGTCCAAAAACAAAAATAATATATGCTGGCTCGCTACCGCTCGCCAGGAAAATATTGACACCTGTATTGGGGGTAAACGTCTTAAAACAGTAGATGAAATGGGGCCACATTGGATACAAACGCAAAGAGAAGAGGAAGAGAGAAAGAGAAAAAAAAGGTGTGGTGGCGGTGGATGGGATATACAATAATTCCACAATGAAGCCACTACTTTTAAGCTCCATCGCGTGTTCTAAGTGGTTTAGGTGACTGGAGTTGCTGCATTACTTGGCCTGGGTTTCCGAACCCTGGCTGGGGCATGGACACAACCTGATAATTTATAACCCAGCTACCTCCAGACGCAATGTATTACAGACCGTAGTAATTAGTGAACTATACAGTCGAGAAAAATGTGGAGTCCGAGAAAATGTGACCCCTAGCCGTAGCAAATGGCACAGCGTATTCTTTTTTTTTTTTTTTTTTTTTGTTTTTTTTTTTTTTTTTTTTTTTTTTTTTTTTTCTTTTTTGTTTTGTTTTTTTTTTTTTTTGTTTTTTTTTTTTATACACTTATTAACTATACCCTGTTTCTTTTTCAATTTACGGTAAAATTGCAAAGTTACTCCATCAAGATTTTCTCAGTTATTTCGAAATGATTGTGTAAGTGACATATGTGCTAATTATATAAACTGGTCCTAATATGATGCAGAGACATAGTGGTTTCATAGTTTGCATGAGAGTATTGAGAACATAGCTGCTATGGGATTCAATTTACAGCCAACTGTACAACTGTTACGTCCTCCACGATATATATTTCAAATGCAATTGTCTGATTGGTAGAATATGTACAACCCCACCATAACTGCTAATGAAATTGATCTAATGCAATGGCACATGGATATATTTTAATCAATAAATCAAAACTCTTTGTCCTTTGTAATTGCAAACAATTACGTTCAGAACCCGTTGTTTTTTTATTCACCATTTCGAGATGTATGTTGGAAGGATAACTGATGTATTAACAGAAGATCAAAGGAGATACATCTGACACCATTATGTTATGTGGACATATAATGTAATGTACCATTATTGGAGACATTATACTCACGATGACGAGCAAAAAGTCTGTAACGCGAAGATGGTTTTTCCACTATTTCTGGAGTCACACCTTAGGAGAACACCTTCAAGGGGAAGATTGTATTTCATGTGCATTTATAGTTTTTACCATTTATTTAGTTAATTCATTAATAATTTATAGTTTTGGTCTTTCGACCACCTCCATCAAGCTTTAAAGCTACCCCAATATCCCCCTTCGAGGAAAGAGTTCGACCCCTAAATGGCCCACCAGCATGTCTTAAAATCGCCAAACCTATGGGGCCTACAACATGGGGGAGAAGGGGGTTCAGAAAGAAACCTTCCCCTTAAGTCAAAACTGTCGTGTCGTTCTTTTAATAAAGTTATAAGTAAATGCGATGTAATTTCTCCATTCAAATATTCACGACATTGTGAATGTTTCACTCACTGAGTAAAATTAATATTCTGTCTCCGGCCCTACTAGAACTGTTTTTTGATGGCAAGCCTTAACCCGAAAGCGCCAGCTGAAAATGTGACCCACTGTCTCATGCTCTCTATACTTTGGCTTAAGTATGAAGACTAATTTCAGTGATTAATATTTCTTTTGAAATAATATATTTAATCTATAGTAATTAGCAAATTTCATGTCTAACTTGATATAAGCTCTAAATCGTATATGGTTTTATTACAACATAGTTGGAAGAATAAATCTTATTAGAAATATTGGTGTCATATTTCCAATGTTTCTCATATTATCTCTTTACTGTAATGGTTGCTCGTTACAGTATGTAGGGCAATAATTATCCCACCTATCAATATACTGTATAACTTGTGAACACATGTATTTGTTTTTGTGGAGCTAAGAAAAACTAATATGCCTAATTAAAAACAGGTTATTATATACCTTTAGACATTTTCCTTGGTGTACATAATACCCAAACTTATTGTATTATGACATACTAACATAATCCTTTCACTTCATTTTTAACTAACAAAAGATTATAATACCTTTAGATTAGGCCAGAACAATCGGTAGGGCCATGCTGATTGCGATTTCTTTTAATTATATTTTTGTACTTAACGGCGGTCTTGCGAAGGCGCTTTGCTTAGTTTTAATGGCAAGCATACATGAATTGTGGCTCGCAAAATGCCAAACATTAACACACTATAAATACAAATAATAATAAGTAAATTCAAAAATCAACTAGATAAACCCGTATTCAACACCTTTACGTGGGATGGGCTGGTGTTTAACCCCTTGTGTACCAGCGACGTCTTATACTATTTTATTCTAGCACAGACAAAAAGACACCCTAGACGTATTTATTGAACGCTTATGGAAAGATATCTATAGGGTAGCTAGTAGGATTCAGTGAGATAATCTATAACCTGTTTTAATGAGTAGACGTCTTCTACTTTCCTACGGGTATCCTAGCTAGCCCAGTATTAATTTAACATAATCCAAAACCTTTTAAGTGAGTAGACGTTCTTTTCCCTAAGCTTAATATAAAAGCCTTATTAGTTGCCAGGATATAATCACAAACATGATGCCACCGGTTACAGCATGGGTTAACCCGTTTCATTACCGGTACCGGCCTGTTAACTTTTTCTAGCTACCAGTAAACGATTTTATTCAGTTTTTAAAGAGGGCCCTTCCAGCAAATCACAGACATCCAACTATCGCTCACTTAACCCTTTTTATTACCACAGAGCCCTTTTCTTTTTCTTCTTAAACTGCACAAAAGAAACGACTAAATTTATACTAGGATATAATCAAGAAACGTCCACCTGTCCCGAAGGGGGGTTAATTACAAAAATCTGACGTTTTCCGGATGATCCTCGCTTCCATTAGATGTGAAGTTGAACAAGGCTAGACCATAATTGAGAGGCTAGAGAGAGAGCGATGAGAGAGAGAGGGAGAGATAGAGAGGCGAGGAGAGAGAGAGAGGGAGAGAGAGAGAAGAGAGAGCAAAGAAAAGAAAGAAGAGTTACATTGCTGTTCGTGCTTACTTTTAATTTGTTGTAGTAATAACTAATTATTTGTACATGCAACTATGCAAGTTAGAGCGAGAAAGAGAAATAAACAGTGGTGGTGGTTTCTTGTGGAGTATGGTGTGGTGTGTGTGTTTGTGTGTGTGTGTGTGTGTGTGTTGTGTGTGTGTGTGTTGTGTGTGTGTGTGTGTGTGTGTGGTGTGTGTGTGTGTTTGTGTGTGTTGTGGTGTGGTGTGTGTGTGTGTGTGTGTGTGTGTGTGTTGGTGTGTGTCGGTTCTTGTGTGCGCGTGTGTGTGCAGCCAATTACAGAGCCCTCAATTAAAGACAATCGACCACTGAAAACAATGGACAGATATCCCCTCTAAGTTAAGGGGAGATTTCCACTTGAGGACTTTTTTCTTGACCCCTTTCTCCCACATGTCTAGCCCATTGCTTTTGAGTTTAAGACGTTTGCCCATTAGTTTGGTGATTTTGGGAATTTCCGCCCCATTCTGTAAATTTAAGACCTTTCGTGCCATTTAGGTGTCGATTTTATCCTGGCGAGCGACAGCGAGCCTGTAATTTAAGAGTAATCGGCCTTCGGCCGGGACATTTTTCTACCGAAAAATGTAAAATTTATCATGAGAGGTGACATTTTAAGATTGCTGGAGGAGTCGGAAAGAAACTAAAAACACCCTTAAGAAAGTATGGAGAGGTTGCCAAGGCTCTATATAGCATCGAAAATTCAGTTATGTTATTTCGATATGATGATGCATGTTGAGGGATTCTCTTCATTTTACCCCCTCTCTCTCTCTTTCTCTTTCTCTGTCTCCTCTTTATTTCTTCTTTCTCTTTTCTCTCATCCATATCATTCCACCCCCCCCACTCTCTCTTTCTTTCTTCTCCTCTCATACCTAGTTCGTCCCCCCCCCCCCCCCCGGCCTGCACCGCTCCGGAGCTGCCGCCAAGTGTCAACAAGTACCACCGGGGGGGGGGCCCCCCCCCCCTTCCCAACCCCGGTTTATGAGGGGAAATAGGGGTATAAAAATAAGGGCCCTAGGACCATTCCCCACCCCCAAAAACTCGTCCCAAATTGTGTTTAAAGTGCCGACGTAACAGAAACTACCCTCACCCCCCACCAACACCTTGCAACCTGCATCATCAACATCGGAACAACTTTTAAGGGAAGTGACCACTCCAACATTTTTGTACCTTTCGTTTTTGCAAATTCTCCCTCACTAACCCCAAATCATGGCACCGATCAGAATTAAATGCCCCTCCTGTAACAAGAACTACTACAAGGAATGGTATCCACGTCATGGGTATCCAAATGCCAAGTGTTTTATGTGTTTAACTGGTGAAAACTTTTTGCTCTTGGAGTGCACATTAGAAGCACACAAAGCACAGGCTGACGAACTGAAGCGAGATAATCTCACACTAAAGGAGACTGTAGGTGTACTTTCGCATCAAAATTTCTTACTAAAAGAGCGAGTAAAGGACATAGAGAGTAAGCAAGTCGACGTTGTTAAAAATCTTCAAAAAGAAAACCCATCCAATGATCTATATCAGACAGTAGTCAACAGGCGTAACAAGAACAAATCCCAAGGGAATAGGAAAGCGACACCAGGTATCCGTATCAAAAACAGATTTGCTGTTCTCGCCGAAAACAGTGAACACGAGGTAACTGAGAAAACAATGAACACGAGGTAACTGACCACGTGAATGGGAATGGAAAAGCGACACCAGGTAACCCCATCAAAAATAGATTTGCACACGAGGTAACTGACCACGTGAAAGCAAGCTCGAAAGGCAAGACAATTCCTGACAGGAAAACAACGAAACCATCAAATCACGGAGTCAGCGGGAAGGAGAAACTCACCCTAGTCTATGGTGACAGTCTCATGCGAGGTCAAGGAGCTGCCTTTGCCACCAAGAACAGAGGAAAAAGGTCAGTAAAGGTCATTCCAGGCGGTAAAGTCGAACATATCTTGAAAGACATAACTAACTCGGCCATACCAGTGGGCACCTGTGTAGGCGTTAATGTTGGCCTCAAATGACTGATTGACGGAGGTAAGGCCCCAATTAAGACCATAGAAAAAGATTTCGAGAACCTAATTAAAGTCATGAAAAGGAAGACCACGAAATGTGTGGTAAGCGGCGTCATACCCCGGATTAAAACAAGCTCATTACGGACAAAATAGAGCCATAGAAATTAACAACGCAGTCAAGGTCATGTGACGAACAAGAGAAGGTACTGTATGTGGACAATTGGACCACCTTTGTAGGGAACTCGTCCCTGTACAGCGGAGATGGCATTCATTTATCAGAAAAAGGCGTTCAGCACATGAGTGACACCCTAAATCACGCAACCTACATTGCCCATGAAAACAACGCCAGTCAGGACCGAGAGATAACTATGCTAATAGACTCCTCTGAGTATTGACATCGATACCCCCGGAAAAGCCCTCCCACAACCCCACCCAATCAAACTCCACCCGCACAGTTAAGAGAAATAAATAACCCCGCCCAACCCTTCCAAGTCCATCACAACCATTTAAACGAAACCGTCAACCCCAATGGCCCACAAGTTGCGAAAATTTACCTACCTGGACCACAAAACAAACTAAACAACCCCAACCAACCCCATCCAAGCCAACCCAACCAACTGAATTAATTTGACAACCCGCCGCGGCTTCAAGTCACAACCCCAAACCCATCCCCACCAATAAGAAAAAACAAATCCAGCGCATGCTGAGAGAAATTATATAAAAATAATATCCATAAATGCCTGCTCAATAAGAAACAAAATAGACGAACTCAAATGTCTGTTATTAAATGAGAAAGTTGACGTTATTTGAATAACGGAAACACACCTGAACCTTAAAAATAAAGATCTACTTCATGAATATCACATAGAGCCATATAAAAAAAATCATAAAGACCGTAACAATGGAAAACAAAGAGGGGGGGTTGCAATGTACGTTGCAACCTACTTAAACCCAGTTGAGGTGACTCCCCGAAAGTAATGCAGAAATAGTGTGCGTCAAAATAAATACAAAAAACATGAACTTACATATCACTACAGCGTACCGACCACCGAGACTAACTGTTGCCGATGATACAATTTTTTATGAAATACTAGAGAAAACCCTTAATTCAGACGAAACAGTTTTACTAGGTGACTATAACCTCCCCCTAATTGACTGGAATACCCTGACCGGAAAAAATGCTGAGTCACGCCTAATGACAAGCTTCATCCAGGACAATTTTTTGACTCAACACGTAAAACAGCCGACGCGAGACAGGAATATATTAGACCTCGTAATCACTACCCAAGAATATCTATTATCAAACCTGGATGTAGGTGAACATCTGGCAACGTCCGAGAACGTCTTAAGAATCAACGTTATAAGCAAATATTCCTCAGTAAAAACAACAGGAATGGTTTCGGACTTCAAAAACGCAAATTATGACGGACTTAAGGAATCGCTATCAAACATACACTCAAACCTCATAAATATAAACGAAGTAAATGAACTATGGGGACATTTTAAGTCTACAATTACAGAAGCGCATAAACAATTTGTACCCATGAAACCAAAACGTAATACGAAATCAAGTATGCCCCCTTGGTACAGTAGAGACATTGGCAAGGCAATAAGGAAAAGGAATCAACTCCACAAACTTGTAAAAAATAACACAAACACTGAAGTAATTAAAAACTTGTACAAAAATAGTAGAAGGGAAGTGAAAAAAATAATAATTAGGGCGAACAAACAAAATTACGAAATGACTATTGCCAGAGAAAGTACCACAAACCCCAAAAATTCTACAGTTACGTAAATAAAAATAAACAGATCAAAAGCGGAATCGGACCGCTAATAGAAGATGGCCAGACAATAACAGGTGACACAAACACTGCAAATCTGCTCAACAAATATTTTGGCTCAGTTTTCACAGAAGAAATTATCGATCATACCCTTGAAAATAACACCTCAACTCATGTGATAGGAGATTTCACCATCAGTGTTAGCGAAGTACAAAGCAAATTGAGTAATTTAAATGTAAATAAGACCCCGGGACCCGACATGCTCCACCCGAAAATAATTAAGAATGTTAAGGACGAAATAGCAAAACCCCTGACACAACTATTTAACTTATCATTACTACAGGGGATTGTACCGAGTGATTGGAAAGATGCGAACATTACGCCGATATACAAGAAGGGTAGCAAGGCCAAAGCGAGTAATTACAGACCAATTAGTCTAACTTCAATTGTAGGAAAAATCATGAAAAAAATCCTTAGAGATAAGATAGTAGATTACCTCGAATCAAACAACCTAATCAAAAATAGTCAACACGGCTTTAGATCAAATAAGTCATGCCTAACAAATTTGATTGCATTTTATAACAAACTATTCACATATAACGAAATGACGAAATCACTAGATATAATCTTCTTGGACTTTCAAAAAGCTTTCGACAAGGTGCCTCACCGAAAACTATTGGCTAAACTGGAGAGGATAGGTATCAAAGGTGAAATTCATTCTTGGATAAACAATTGGCTTACAGACAGAAGACAGAGAGTGGTGATAAATGGAGTGGAATCAGAGTGGGAGCCTGTTACTAGTGGAGTTCCACAGGGTTCAGTCCTTGGACCGGTCCTGTTTCTCATTTACATTAACGATATTGATGTAGGGGTAAACAACACCATTTCCAAATTCGCCGACGATACAAAAATAGGAAATACAGTCCTGAACGAAGATGATAGAAATGCGTTGCAATCTGATTTAAACAAGATATCAGAGTGGTCGAAAAAATGGCAGATAATGTCAATGTCGATAAATGTCAGGTGCTGCAGGTTGGTAGCAGAAATATGAAATACAAATACGAAATGAATGGCAAACAAATAAAAACCGCAACGGTAGCAAAAGACCTAGGGGTACTAATATCTGAAAACCTAAAAACTTCCGACCAATATATAGCAGCTGCAAATAAGGCAAACATAGCATTGGGCTTCATTAAACGTAAATTTACATATAAACATGAAAACGTAATAGTGCCACTGTTCAAAAGTATGGTGAGGCCCCACCTTGAATATGGTGTACAGTTCTGGTCACCTTATCTGATCAAGGATATTGTAAGACTCGAGTCAGTACAGCGTAGAGCGACGAAGATGATACCCTCATTAAGAAATAAACCATATGAAGAAAGACTTAAACGATTGAACCTGTTCTCATTAAAAAAGAGGAGGTTGAGGGGTCAGCTTATTGAGTGCTTTAAGACACTAAAAGGTTTCGACAAAGTCGATGTAAATGCACTATTCACATTAAACAATACTAATCAAACTCGCAGAAATGGAATGAAATTAAAAACCAAAAAGGCAAACCTAGATGTCACAAAAGAGTTTCTTCACCTACAGTGTGGCGACAGAGTGGAATAAACTACCAGCGAGAGTGGTGGAGAGCGACACAATAAACGCTTTCAAGGGAAGGCTTGACCTCTATATGCAGAGGGCTGGGGTGATATGAAAAAAAAAAAAAAAAAAAAAAAAAAAAAATGTATGTATGTGTATGTGTGTGCACTGTACAGTATGTATATATATACTGTATATATATGTATGTATGTGTGTATGTATGTATGTGTATATGTGTGTGTGTGTGTGTATGTGTGTGTATGTATGTACCGGTGTATATATATATTATATATATATATATATATATATATATGTATATATATGTATATATATATATATATATATGCATATATTATGCATATATAGTTTGTAAGGCCAGACTGCCTAGTAAGGACCTTGAGGTCTGTGTGGTCTGTGTATCTATGTAGCTCTCAATCCATACCTATTTTCCCCTTTGTTCAATTATTTACACTCTACTTAATCTCGCATTATGACATTTATACAGACGCATAACAAAATACACATATCCTACACGAACCAAACATATGTACATAAATACACATATCCTACACGAACCAAACATATGTACATAAATACACATATCCTACACGAACCAAACATATGTACATAAATGCACATATCCTACACAAACCAAACATATGTACATAAATATAATACCGGTAGATACGGATTCACTTCCTAACACATTCAAACGCATCCATACACGTCCAGACTGTCAATCCCACACCAACCTACTCACCCACACCCACCCACACACCCATGCGCAATCTATTATCAGCTGTGATTGAATATTTACACCAAACTTAGTCACACATTAAGTACCTCTACGCACACACACCCACACCCACACATACACACACGCACACGCACACCCACACACACATACACACTCACACCCACAAATCACCCACCCACGCACACATACGCAATATATTATCATCAGTGGCGGATTATCTTCTCTGGTTGAATATTTACACCCGGCTTAGTCCCACATTAGGGGGGATGGTTCACTTTTGGTCGATTATTTTAACGTATTAATTATTTTTCTAGTTGCCTCCCTAGACCTCAATCAAACTTAAAACAAACATACAGTAGATCCCCCTTCTAGATTAATTTGTAAATTTTTCGGTAGGAAAATGTTTTGGCAGAAGGCCAGTTCTTCCAAAATTACAGGCTCACTATCGTTCGCCAGGAAAAATATCGGAACCTAAATAGCACAAAAGGTCTTTATATTGACAAGAAAATGGGGCGGAAGGTCTTAACATCGACAAACTAATGGGACAAACATCTTAAAATCTTAAAACTAATGGGGCTAAACATGAGGGAGTAGGGGATCTTGAAAAACGACCCATCTCCTCTTAAGTATCTCTACACACACACACACACACACACACACACACACCCCGTAGCCTAGTAGGTAGAGCTCTCGTTTCACACACGAGGGGTCGGGGGTTCAATCCACGGCCGGGCGGAGACAAATTTGTCTCCTTTCATGTGTTAGCCTCAGTTCATAGCTGTAAATAGGTACCTGGAATAAGTGGACGACGTTGTGACGTCCCATCTGGGGTTGGCAAAAATGGTACAAGGCGAGATGGGTATCATATGGTTCACCTAAGACGGTACCGTCTATAGTGAGAATGGTATCATACAGATCCACCCTAAGCCTTCGTTTCCGATGTTGCCAATTGGCTAAATACAGACTACACACACAGCCATTCCAACAGTACATAAAACACTTAACATGCATTTCACGCAATACATTCCCAGTTAAGGAGGCGCGATACTAATGAGTTTAGCTCGCATTGCGTGGATTCCCCTTGACGAACAAGTAACTGAAAAACACACACACACACACACACACACACACACACACACACACACACACACACACACACATCCCCAAACAAAAACCCAAGCACTTCCACAAAACAAACATCCATCATACTCACAACCAAACAATATTTCATCAGCTGTGGCGGCTTTTTCACTTTCCTGGGATATTTTTTACTCTGCTTAATCCCATATTACGTAAATGTGTATACTCTCAATACACCCACATACATATATATACACGTTATGTGAGCTTGCAAGCCACACATAAACACATTACGTACACAAAAACATGTATACAAATATAAAAAAAATAAAGCATCCACACACACCACCCTCCACATCTACACCTACATCTACCCAGCCACCTAAACCACACACTCACTCAAACAATATATCATCAGCTGTGGCGGTTTTCCACTCTGGCGAATATTTACACCCTGCTTAGTCCCTCATTATGCAAATTTAGAGTACCGTAACTTTGGACCGGAAACTCCTAAAGTGAAAAAAATATGTTAATAATGCCTACTATCTTCTGTCCAATCATTAGGTCAGTTGAATATAGAATACGGTCTCCGGTGCAGTGGAACAAAACACATATAGTACTGTAGTATTTGTATTTGTTTGTTTCATAAATGTTAACACGAGAAAAAATCTCCGATGGCGTGATCAATAATTATGTTGACTATTTCATGGCACTATTGGTGAGAACATAATTATGTCAAGATGGTTCTGTTTGGAGAAAAAAATATAGAAACAATAAAAATAAAATATAAAATAATAACAAATAACAGAATATATAAAAAATAAATGCCTAAAAAAATAACAATTAAATATATATATATATTGTATAATACTGACCTAATGAGGGGCTAGGTGATGTATAAAATAGACAACATTGTAGATCATAAACATTATTCAGAGGTATACCAGATAAGGCAGCTCCGCTGCTGTATACAAAACATATACATTATACAATCAGTCTAATCATTATCTCTTGTTGATATTATATAAGTCTGGTGATATATGAATAAGACATCGATGTTGTGCAAAGCATCAACGCACATGTGGAATGAAAAGATTATATTTTGTAAATAAAAATATATTATATATATACAGTATATATTAAAAAGTAAAAACACTTGCTTTTAAGCATGACATTTTCTTCGTTGATATGAATTATAATAAAGTGTACAACTTCTTGTTCACTTCAATGCCTTGGAATATAGGTACATACCTTTCGTTGCTGTGAATGTAAAACATCATAGAAAGTGCTATCATATACCCTCTCAAATCTGTTATATAGAAAATACATATCCGGAAAGATCCGTGAACATTTAATAATATACTCCCGCTTAAACGGAAATAGCAAATAAATCATGTTATATCCTGTTCAGTACCTATTGTCAGTAACTCTCTCTCTCTCTCTCTCACTGATTACCTGTCTGTCTGCCTGTCTATTTGAGTATGTGTCTCTGTCCACAGCTGTGTGTCGGTGCATATAAATGGTATGTATATGAGCCCCCCCCCTTCTCTACCTGTTTATCTATCTCCCCATACCCCCACCCCCCCCTCTCTCTTTCTCTCGTTTTTTTCTCTCTCTCTCTCTCTCTCTCTCTCTCTCTCTCTCTCTCAAACGTCAACGCATTGCATTCTTTAAAAACTTAGTTGGATTGACAGCGTGTAGTTGTTGTTGTTGTTGTTCCCTAAGCTGCCTGGCCGAACAGCCCCGAGTCCCTGAGAAAGGCCATGGCCACGATCGGGCTTTCCCACAGAGCTCTCATTGATTGTGTTGTTGGCGTAAGTGGTTGTGTGAAATGCAGTCTTCTATGATGTGTTTAATGGTATGGGGTGCTGTGTTACATCCCGGGCATAGGATTGACAGCATGTAGTGTAACAACATGCTAAGCCTCAATATGTATGCAACACGCAGACATGGCTGGAAGTTGGACATGAAGGACGTTCAAGTCAGTGCGGCCAATTTTCAGAAGTAAGAATTGTTCTACTGAGAATTTACTTCCCTCAGAAGTTGCAAATAGTTGTTCACTAGATCAGTTCATGAAGGAACTAGTTAGTACGATGCACATGGTGACCAGACAACTCAACCAGTACGAAATCAACCAATACTGTTAGGTTAGGTAAGGTTAGGTTAGGTTAGGTTAGGTTAGTTCTATATTTTGGCACTGGTTTGGTTGGTCTTGATTGATTTGGCACTGGTTAAGAGCTACTGATAGAAATGATCTACTGGTTGAGATGTCCGGGAACCGTTGCACATGTACTGTACCAGATAATATATCTTTTTACACTTATTGAATCTCATCGAAGAGGACTGCAATGTCTTTGAATTACTTGCTTTTACTTGCAACTCTCTCTGTGTCTTTATTATATTTGTCGGTATGCCTGTCCCAGCTGTTTATATCTGTGCGTGTAACTAGTAAGGATTCTCTCTCTCTCTCTCTCTCTCTCTCTCTCTCTCTCTCTCTCTCTCTGTCTCGTACTGGCAAAACAGAGCCTTAGAAATCTACAACGCGGTCAAGGTCATGTGTAAACAAGAGAAGGCACTTTCTGTGGGCAATTGGGTGACTTTCGAAGGGAGCTCGACCTGTTCAGCGGAGATAGCACTCTATTATCAGACAAATGCGTTCAGTATACGAGTGACATCCTTAAGGGGGGTCATCGTCTTTTTTTATGTCTCTCATTTTCTCTCTTTCTCTGGCTTGTATCCATTCGGCCCCATTCAGCCTACTGTTTTCAGACTTTTATCCCCAGCCGGGTGTCGATTTATTCCTGGCGAGCCAGCATTGTATGGAGAAATTCGGCTTCGCCGGAGACATTTTCTATCCAAAAATGTAAAAATTTAGCTTGCTATTAAAACAAAAATATATATGTGCGGGGTCGTTCTCTCTCGCCAGGAGAATAATGACACCTGGATGGGGTAAACGTCTTAAAACAATAAGCTGAATGGGGCCGAATGGATACAAGCCAAAGAGAGGAGATAAAACGAAAAAAAAAAAAAAAAAAAAAAGAGGTGGGCTCCCTTAATCACGTAATCTACATTGGCAATGAAAACAATGCCAAACCAGATCATGAAATACAAATGAATCATACATCTTTCAGAGTACTGACATTGCTACCCCCCAAAAAGAACATCACGCAGATATACAAGAAGGGTAAGAAAGGCAAAACAAGTAAGTACAGAACAATTAGTAAATTATTGGGAAAATTATGGGAAAAATCTCAAGAGATAAGACAGTAGATTACCTCGAATTAAACAACCTAATCAAAGATATTCAACATGGCTTTAGATCAAATAAGTCATGCCTAACAAATTTGATCGAATTCTCAATAAACTACTCACATACAATGACATGACGAAATCATTATACATAATCTTCTTGAACTTTCAAAAAGTTTTTGATTAGCTGCTACATCGGATACTAAAGACAAAAATGGAGAGGATAGGCATCAAAGGCAAAATTCATTCTTGGAATCTTGCTTAGCTTACAGTTAGAAGACATAGAGTGGTGATAAATGGAATAGAAACCAAGTGGGAGCCGGTCACCAGTGAAGTTACGCCAGGTTCAATCCTTGTACCAGTCCTGTTTTTCGTTTACATACACGATATCGATGGAGGTATAAACAACATCATCGTCCTTTTTGGGGGGGTAGCAATGTCAGTACTCTGAAAGATGTAAGATTCATTTGTATTTCATGATCTGGTTTGGCATTGTTTTCATTGCCAATGTAGATTACGTGATTAAGGGAGGCCACCTCTTTTTTTTTTTTTTTTTTTTTCCTCTCTCTTTGGCTTGTATCCATTCGGCCCCATTCAGCCTACTGTTTTAAGACGTTTACCCCCATCCAGGTGTCATTATTTTCCTGGCGAGCGATAGCGAGCCCGCACATATATATTTTTGTTTTAATAGCAAGCTAAATATTTACATTATTCGATAGAAAAATGTCTCAGGCGAAGCCGAATTTCTCCATACAATGCTGGCTCGCCAGGAAGAAATCGACACCTGGATGGGGATAAACGTCTGAAAACAGTTGGAAGAATTGGGCCGAATGGATACAAGCCAGGGAAAGAGAGAAAAGGAGAGAAAGATTACAAAAGACGATGACCCCCCTTAAGGATTTCACTCGTATACTGAACGCATTTGTCTGATAATAGAGTGCTATCTCCGCTGAACAGGTCGAGTTCCCTTCGAAAGTCACCCAATTGCCCACAGAAAGTACCTTCTCTTGTTTACACATGACCTTGACCGCGTTGTTGATTTCTAAGGCTCTGTTTTGCCAGTACGAGAGAGAGAGAGAGAGAGAGAGAGAGAGAGAGAGAGAGAGAGAGAGAGAGAGAGAGAGAGAGAGAGAGAGAGAGAGAGAGAGAGAGAGAGAGAATCCTTACTAGTTACACGCACAGATATAAACAGCTGGGACAGGCATACCGACAAATATAATAAAGACACAGAGAGAGTTGCAAGTAAAAGCAAGTAATTCAAAGACATTGCAGTCCTCTTCGATGAGATTCAATAAGTGTAAAAAGATATATTATCTGGTACAGTACATGTGCAACGGTTCCCGGACATCTCAACCAGTAGACCATTTCTATCAGTAGCTCTTAACCAGTGCCAAATCAATCAAGACCAACCAAACCAGTGCCAAAATATAGAACTAACCTAACCTAACCTAACCTAACCTAACCTAACCTTACCTAACCTAACGGTATTGGTTGATTTCGTACTGGTTGAGAGCTACTGGTTGAAATTGTGTACTGGTTGAGTTGTCTGGTCACCATGTGCATCATACTAACTAGTTCCTTCATGAACTGATCTAGTGAAGAACTATTTGCAACTTCTGAGGGAAGTAAATTCTCAGTAGAACAATTCTTACTTCTGAAAATTGGCCACACTGACTTGAACGTCCTTCATGTCCAACTTCCAGCCATGTCTGCGTGTTGCATACATATTGAGGCTTAGCATGTTGTTACACTACACTTACACTACACGCTGTCAATCCAACTAAGTTTTTAAAGAATGCAATGAGTTGACGTTTGAGAGAGAGAGAGAGAGAGAGAGAGAGAGAGAGAGAGAAAACGAGAGAAAGAGAGAGGGGGGATGGGGGTATGGGGAGATAGATAAACAGGTAGAGAAGGGGGGGGGGGGGTCATATACATACCATTTATATGCACCGACACACAGCTGTGGACAGAGACACATACTCAAATAGACAGGCAGACAGACAGGTAATCAGTGAGAGAGAGAGAGAGTTACTGACAATAGGTACTGAACAGGATATAACATGATTTATTTGCTATTTCCGTTTAAGCGGGAGTATATTATTAAATGTTCACGGATATTTCACAGGATATGTATTTTCTATATATAAATATTATGAGAGGGTATAATTATGATAGCACTTTCTATGATGTTTTACATTCACAGCAACGAAAGGTATGTACCTATATTCCAAGGCATTTGAAGTGAACAAGAAGTTGTACACTTTATTATAATTCATATCAACGAAGAAAATGTCATGCTTAAAAGCAAGTGTTTTTACTTTTTAATATATACTGTATATATATAAATATATGTATATTTACAAAATATAACCTTTACATTCTACATGTGTGTTGATGTGCTTTGCACAACATCGAATGTCTTATTCATATATCACCAGACTTATATAATATCAAACAAGAGATAATGATTACACTGATTGTATAATGTATATGTTTTGTATACAGCAGCGGAGCAGCCTTATTTGGTATACCTCTGAATAATGTTTATGATCTACAATGTTGTCTATTTTATACATCACCTAGCCCCTCATTAGGTCAGTATTATACAATATATATATATATATATATATATAATTTAATTGTTATTTTTTTAGGCATTTATTTATTTATATATTCTATGTTATTTGTTATTATTTTATATTTATTTATTTTTATTTGTTTCTATATTTTTTTCTCACAGAAACAGAACCATCATTGACATAATTATGTTCTCACCAAATGAGTGGCCATGAAATAGTCAACATAATTATTGATCACGTCATCGGAGATTTTTCTCGTGTTAACATGTTTATGAAACAAACAAAACAAATACTACGTACAGTACAGTATATGTGTGTTTGTTTCCACTGCACCGGAGACCGTATTCATATATTCAACTGACCTAATGATTGGACAGAAGATAGTAGGCATTATTAACATATTTTATTTCACCTTAGGAGTTTCAGGTCCAAAGTTACGGTACTCTAAATTTGCATAATGAGGGACTAAGCAGGGTGTAAATATTCGGCCAGAGTGGAAAAGTCGCCACAGCTGATGATATATTGTTTGAGTGAGTGTGTGGTTTAGGTGGCTGGGTAGATGTGGGGTGGGTGGGTAGATGGGGGGTGGGTGGGTAGATGTGGGAGGGTGGGTGTGTGTGGATGCTTTATTTTTTTTATATTTGTAATACATGTTTTTGTGTACGTAATGTGTTTATGTGTGTGCTTGCAAGCTCACATAACGTGTATATATATGTATGTGGGTGTATTGAGAGTATACACATTTACGTAATATGGGATTAAGCAGAGTAAAAAATATCCCAGGAAAGTGAAAAAGCCGCCACAGCTGATGAGATATTGTTTGGTTGTGAGTATGATGGATGTTTGTTTTGTGGAAGTGCTTGGGTTTTTGTTTGGGGATGTGTGTGTGTGTGTGTGTGTGTGTGTGTGTGTGTGTGTGTGTGTGTGTGTGTGTGTGTGTGTGTGTGTGTGTGTGTGTTTGTGTGTTTTGTGTGGTCGTGTGTGTGTGTGTGTGTGTGTGTGTGTGTGTGTGTGTGTGTGTGTGTGTGTGTGTGTGTGTGTGTGTGTGTGTTTACAAAGGTGCTGGTAGTGTGTAAGTCTGCAAAACGTAGGACTCTCTGGGAGTAAATATTTCGGCAGGGTGGAAAATACAGTCACAACAGATGATATATATATATATATATTTGCGTGTGGGTATAAGGGTACAAATATGTTAATGAGTGGGTAGATAAGTTTGTGTGGCTATTTAATTGGATGTGTGGGTTGGTGACTATGTGGTGGTGTACGTTTGTGGGAGTGTTTTGCGGATTTGGATAGCGTGTGTAAGGGTTCGTGTAACTTGTGTGTGTGTGTGTGTGTGTGTGTGTGTGTGTGTGTGTGTGTGTGTGTGTGTGTGTGTGTTGGCAGTGTGTAGAGATACTTAAGAGGAGATGGGTCGTTTTTCAAGATCCCCTACTCCCTCATGTTTAGCCCCATTAGTTTTCAGATTTTAAGATGTTTGTCCCATTAGTTTGTCGATGTTAAGACATTCCGCCCCATTTTCTTGTCAATATTAACACCTTTTGTGCTATTTAGGTTCCGATATTTTTCCTGGCGAACGATAGTGAGCCTGTAATTTTGGAAGAACTGGCCTTCTGCCAAAACATTTTCCTACCGAAAATTTACAAATTAATCTAGAAACTGTATGTTTGTTTTAAGTTTGATTGAGATCTAGGGAGGCAACTAGAAAAATAATTAATACGTTAAAATAATCGACCAAAAGTGAACCATCCCCCCTTAATATGGGACAAAGCCGGGTGTAAATATTCAACCAGAGAAGATAATCCGCCACTGATGACAATATATTGCGTATGTGTGCGTGGGTGGCTGATTTGTGGGTGTGAGTGTGTATGTGTGTGTGGGTGTGTGTGTGGGTGTGTGTGCGTAGAGGTACTTAATGTGTGACTAAGTTTGGTGTAAATATTCAATCACAGCTGATAATAGATTGCGCATGGGTGTGTGGGTGGGTGTGGGTGAGTAGGTTGGTGTGGGATTGACAGTCTGGACGTGTATGGATGCGTTTGAATGTGTTAGGAAGTGAATCCGTATCTACCGGTATTATATTTATGTACATATGTTTGGTTCGTGTAGGATATGTGTATTTATGTACATATGTTTGGTTCGTGTAGGATATGTGTATTTATGTACATATGTTTGGTTCGTGAAGGATATGTGTATTTATGTACATAGGTTTGGTTCGTGTAGGATATGTGTATTTATGTACATATGTTTGGTTCGTGTAGGATATGTGTATTTATGTACATATGTTTGGTTCGTGTAGGATATGTGTATTTATGTACATATGTTTGGTTCGTGTAGGATATGTGTATTTATGTACATATGTTTGGTTCGTGTAGGATATGTGTATTTATGTACATATGTTTGGTTCGTGTAGGATATGTGTGTTTTGTTATGCGTTTGTATAAATGTCATAATGCGAAATTAAGTAGAGTGTAAATAATCGAACAAATGGGAAAATAGGTATGGATTGAGAGAGAGAGATAGAGAGAGAGAGAGAGAGAGAGAGAGAGAGAGAGAGAGAGAGAGAGAGAGAGAGAGAGAGAGAGATCAAAGAGAAAGAGAGAGAGAGGGGGGGGGGGGGTAAAATGAAATGATAGAGAATCCCTCAACACACATTCACTCATATCGAAATAAACAGATAACTGAATTTTCGATGCTATATAGAGCCTTGGCAACCTCTTCCGTATCTTCTTTATTAAGGGGAGGTATTTAGTTTCTTTCCGACTCCTCCAGCAATCTTAAAATGTCACCCCCTTGACCCCCTTTCATGATAAATTTGTACATTTTTCGGTAGAAAAATGCCCCGGCCGAAGGCCGATTACTCTTAAATTACAGGCTCGCTTTCGCTCGCCAGGATAAAATCGACACCTAAATGGCACGAAAGGTCTTAAAATTTACAGAATGGGGCGGAAATTCCCAAAATCACCAAACTAATGGGGCAAACGTCTTAAAATCTCAAAAGCAATGGGGCTAGACATGTGGGAGAAAGGGGTCAAGAAAAAAGTTCCTCAAGTGGAAATCTCCCCTTAACTTAGAGGGCATATCTGTCCATTGTGTTTCAGTGGTCGATTGTCTTTAATACTAGGAAAGGGCTCTGTAATTTGCTGCACACACACGCGCACACAAGAAGCGACGCACACACACACACACACACACACACACACACACACACACACACACACACACACACACACACACACACTCACACAAACACCAACTATTTATTCTCTTTCTCGCTCTATTGCATAGTTGCATACAATAATTAGTTTATTATACAACAAATAAAGTAAGCACAAGAACAGCATGTATACTCTCTCTTTCTTTCTTCTCTCTCTCTCTCTCTCTCTCTCTCTCTCTCTCTCTCTCTCTCTCTCTCTCTCAATTATTCACCTTGTTAACTTCACCAGCTAATGGAGCGAGGACATCCGGAAACGTCAGATTTTTGTATTAACCCCTTCTGTACAGGTGACGTTTCTTGATTATATCCTAGTTAAATATAGTCGTTTTTGTGTAGTTTAAGAAGGATCTGTGGTAATAAAAAGGGTTAAGTGAGATAGTTGGATGTCTGTGAGTTGCTGGAGGCCCTTTTAAAACTGAATAAAATCGTTTAATGGTAGCTAGAAAAAGTTAAAAGGATGGTACCGGTAATGAACGGGTTAACCCGTGCTGTACCGGTGGCATCGTTTGTATTATATCCTGGCAACTAATAAGGCATTTATATTAAGCTTAGGACGAACGTCTACTCATTAAAAGGTTATAGATTATCTCAATGAATCCTACTAGCTACCATATATATCTTTCCGAAGCTTCATAATATCGTCTAGGTGTGGCTAGAATAAAATGTATAAGACGTCGCTGGTACACAAGGGGTTAAACACCAGCCCATCCCCCGTTAAGGTGTTGAATACGGTTTATCTATATATTTTGATTTACTTATTATTTTTTGTATTTATAGTATTTAATGTTTTTGCATTTTTCGAGCAATTCATGTATGCTTGCCATTAAACTAAGCAAAGCGCCTTCGCAAACCGCCGTTAAGTAAAAAATATAATTAAAAGAAAACGCAATCACATGGCCACCGATTGGTCTGCCTAAGCTAAGTATATAATCTTTTGTTAGTTAAAATGAAGTGAAGATATTGTTAGTATGTCATAATACAATAAGTTTGGGTATTATGTACACCAGAAAATGTTAAGTATATAATAACCTGTTTTTAATTACATATTATTTTCTTAGCTCCACAAAACAAATAATGTGTTCACAAGTATACAGTATATTATAGGTGATAATTATGCCCTACATACTGTACGAGCAACCTACAGTATAGATAATATGAGAACATTGGAATATACCCAATATTTCTATAAGATGTATTTCCAACTATGTTTGTATAAACCATATACTATTTAGAGTATATCAAGTTAGACATGAATTTGCTAATTACTAGATATAAATATATTATTTCAAAAAATATTAATCACTGAATAGTCTTCATCTTAAGCCACGTATAGAGGCATGAGAAAGTGGGTCACATTTTCAGCTGGAGCTTTCGGGTTAGGTTGCACAAAACACAGTTCTAGTACCGGAAAGAATATTAATTTTACTGAGGTGAAACATTCACAATGTCGTGAATATTTGAATGGAGAAATTACATCCATTTACTATAACTTTATTATAACGACACGACAGTTTTGACTTAAGGGGAGGTTTCTTTCTGAACCCCCTTCTCCCCCATGTTTAACCCCATTAGTTTGGCGATTTAAGACATGCTGTGCCATTTAGGGGTCGAAATCTTTCCTCGAAGGGGGATATTGGGGTATTCTTTAAAGCTTGATGGAGGTGTTGAAAGAAAACTATAAATATTAAATGAATTAATAAATAAATGGTAAAATATAAATGCACATGAAAACAATCTCCCCTTAAGGTGTTCTCCTAAGGTGTGACTCCAGAAATAGTGGAAACCATCTTCGCGTTACAACTTTTGCTCGTCATGTGAGTATAATGTCTCCAATAATGTTATTACATTATATGTCACATACATAATTGTCAGATGTATCTCCTTTGATCTTCTGTTAATAATCAGTATCCTTCC
Source organism: Paralithodes platypus (assembly GCA_032716605.1). Lineage (NCBI taxonomy): Eukaryota > Metazoa > Arthropoda > Malacostraca > Decapoda > Lithodidae > Paralithodes > Paralithodes platypus. The sequence goes on from CM064487.1 coordinate 29,749,064, forward strand.
AACATACATCTCGAAATGTGAAAAACGGGTTCTGACGTAATTGTTTGCAATTACAAAGGCAAGAGTTTTGATTTATTGATAAAATATATCCATGTGCCATCATTAGATCATTCATTAGCAGTTATGGTTTTAATATTCTACCAATCAGAAATTGCATTTGAAATATATATCGTGGAGACGTACAGTTGTACAGTTGGCTGTAAATTGAATCCCATAGCAGCTATGTTCTCAATACTTCATGCAAACTATGAAACCACTATGTCTCTGCATCATATTAGGACCAAGTTTATATAATTAGTACCATATTTCACTACACAATCTTCGAAATAACTGAGAAATCTTGATGAGAACTTTGCAATTTACCGTCAGTTAAAAAGAAACAGGGTATATTTAATAAGTGTAAGAATACGCTGGCCATTAATGTTGCTACAGCTAGGCGTCACATTAATGTTGCTACAGCTAGGGGTCACATTAATGTTGCTACAGCTAGGGGTCACATTAATGTTGCTACAGCTAGGGGTCACATTAATGTTGCTACAGCTAGGGGTCACATTAATGTTGCTACAGCTAGGGGTCACATTAATGTTGCTACAGCTAGGGGTCACATTTTCTCGACTCACATTTTTTCGACAGTATAGTCACTAATTACTACTCTGAATACATTCGTCTGGAGGTAGCTGGGTTATAATTATCATGTTGTGTCATGCCCCAGCCAGGGTTCGAACCCAGGCCAGTAATGCAGCACACCAGCACCTAAACCACTAGACCACCGAGGAGCTTAAAAGTAGTGGCTTCATTTGGAATTACTGTATATCCCATCCACCACCACCCACTTTTTTTTCTCTTTCTCTTCCTCTCTCTTTGGTTTGTATCCATGTGGCCCCATTCAGCATACTGTTTTAAGACGTTTACCCGCATACAGGTGTCAATATTTTCCTGGCGAGCGGTAGCGAGCCAGCATATATTTTTTTGTTTTGACAGCAAGCTATTTTTTTTTAATTTTTCGTTACAAAAATGTCTCCGGCGAAACCGGATTTCTCCATACAATGCTGGCTCGCTATCGCTCGCCAGGAAGAAATCGACACCTGGATGGGGATAAGTGTCTTAAAACAATAGGCTGAATGGATACAAGCCAGAAAAAGAGAGACAAGGAGAGAAAGATAAAAAAAAAAAACGGTGACCCCCGACTCGTGCATGATCACGTACCTAGAACACACAAACGCCTCACACCACACTAACACTAACAACTAAGTATATTGTAATTATATTTGAACATTATTTAATATATTTGCTTAACATTTTACTGCTATATTCTTTTTCTATAATTATTTAGTTAGTGTACTGTTAGCCAGGAGAATATTCAAAGTATATCGACGGACTTAGGGGGGGGGTCGCCGTTTTTGTTTTTTAAATCTTTCTCTCCTTTTCTCTCTTTCCCTGGCTTGTATCCGTTCGACCCCATTCAGGCTACTGTCAATATTTTCCTGGCGAGTGTTAGCGAGACAGTATAAATATACTTTTGTTTTGACAGCAAGCTAAATTTGTACATTTTTCGATAGAAAAATGTCTTCGGCGAAGCCGGTTTCTCCATACAATGCTGGCCCGCTATCGCTCGCCAGGAAGGAATCGACACCTGGATGGGGATAAACGTCTTAAAACAGTTGGCTGAATGGGGCCGAATGGATAAAAGCCAGGGAAAGAGAGAAATTATAAACATGTTGACAGAATTATACGAACTCGTGCTGAGGAAGAAGTTAAAATATATGTTCGTAGCCTAACCTTACGACATGATCATGAAAGAGGTGGGCATTTAAATGTTTGTACGTGAATTTAGAGGAATTACCTGAGAGATTGTGTCTTGTTCTTGATTAGATTTAACCCTCTCTGTACCGGCAACGTATTTTGTATTTAATTTCAGCTACATTTAGACGATTTTATGAAGCTTAGGAAGCATATATGGTAGCTAAACTGACCAATTGAGAGAGTATATAGCCTTTTAATTGGTAGATGTCCTTCCAAAGCTGAATAAAATCGTGTAATGGTTGCCAGAATATAATGAAAAGTACATCACCGGTACAGAAGGGGTTAATAATACATTGGAAATGACTATATATTTACATTTACGTTTAGCTATATACTAATTTAATATTCTATTTTGAGTAAGATCGTAATAATTTAATTTACTTCACTAAGAAAGGATATTCAGAATTGAAACCCTATAGTCGAGCTGCCATTGAAGAATTGAGTGAATTATTAAATGAGTCTGCTTGTGAATTTGCCCAACTATAATATTACCTGGTCTACCCTCCACTACATTAAGGGGAGGCAGACCGTTTTTCAGGACCCCCTTCTCCCTAATATTTAGCCCCCCTAGTTTTGAGATTATAAGACGTTCGGCCCATTAGTTTGGCGATTTTAACACCTTTCGCCCCATTTCATTGTCAATTTTAAGACCTTTCGTGCCATTTAGGTGTCGATATTTTCCTGGTGAGCGAGAGCGAGCCTGCAATTTTAAGAGGAAACTGTACAAATTTATCTTGAAGGGAGGTCTAGGGGGTGTTTTTCTAAGCTTGATGGAGGTCTAGGGAGGAAACTAAAAAAATATATGAATACATTAATTAATAGACCATACAAACGGCCAATCTCCCCTTAACTGTCTGTGATACCATAATTCCCAGTAGTTTATAGCAGCGTAATAATGTCCCCCAAGTATTGTGTAGTCAGACTTAGAGGAACAGTGTTTTTTTTTTTTTTTTTTTTTTTCTATTAATTTATTTATTCAATTATTTTTTTAGTTTCCTTGCTAGACTTCCATCAAGCTTAGAACTCCCCCCCCCCCCTAAACCCCCTTTCAAGATAAATGTGTACATTTTTGGGTAGACAAATTTCCCGGCCAAAGATTTCTCTTAAAAGTACGGGCTTGCTGTCGCTCGCCACGAAAAAATCGAAACCTAAATGGCACAGAATGTCTTAAAATTGACAACTAAATGGGGCAAAAGGTGTTAAAATCGCCAAACTAATGGGCTGAACGTCTTAAAATCTGAAAACTAATGGGGCTACATAAGAGAGAGAAAGGGGTCCAGAAAAACGACACATCTCTCCTTAAGGTGGATTTACTCGAGGCATTTTCCCATCAAGATTTAATCAGCAACTTTATCTTAGGATCATTAACCCTTCATCTTTATAGATTTTCAGACGATTAGTTTGGATTTAGGATGGACGTGGCAGTATTTGGGGGGTGATTAATACTGTTTATCTTTTTGGTTTCCAGATCGTAAAATGCTCATAATCATCTGGAAGTAGCGTTGCTGAATACAATATCTTATGGAAGCGGTTAAAGGATTGTTGTGCACTAGTATCAATGGCTAGACTGAAGGTAAATTGTGTTAAGGGACGCAATTCATAACAATATTAGTTCCATTATATTCTAATTATAATTAAGTTACATTAATTTAAAAAACGAAATCCACATACAGGCTGAATTGAGAAGTTACCAGATAGGGGTTGACGAAAAAGAAGAAAAAGTTGTCGTATAAATTCACCTTAATTCGGCGTAACATATAGTCGTGTAATCATGTCCCCCGAGTGCCGTGTAGTTAGAGTTACTGTCCCGTAATGACCGTGTGGTCCCTGATACAGTCCTGACCGCTCCCTCCAGTCAGGACTGATTGCCGACCACAAAAATAAGGCCAAGGTTAACTTAAATGTGAGGTACGATTTTTTGTTCTCTCTTTTTATTTCGAGTTTACGCATTTTATGTGTGGCATGTGGGAATCAAAGAGTTAATTAATTAATTCCTAGACATAATTCCTTAGCTTAAGGAATCCACTCTTCCATCGCTATTACAACAATCAGTGTTCTCAGAACTCTCTTAGTATATATCCCCTTCCCTTGCGGCCAGTGCGAGGCACCCGCCTTTCAAAACAGTTCTACTCCTATTCTGTCCAGCTCTCCAACCCAAGAATTGGCTAATTTTTTCAGTCTTTCTTCTACTCAACAAGTGAAATATGGAACTCTCTCCTTCAATCATATACAGTATGTTAGACTGTTATAAACTTAGTGTGTCCAGGCATTTTGACTCCAACGTCCCTTGAATTTGGCTGTCACAGTTTTATCTTTTGGGGGAGACACTCATTACATGAAACCTGCCTTTTGTCTCCTCCATGCACATAGAACAAAAAATATTTTGTTAACCATAATAAAATTGAAATTATGTCACGTTGATGTACCTAAATGATATACCGTACAGTCAGAGTCGCGTGATAACTGATTTGTAGATGCAACCCTCAATATTCAACCAGGATATCCCAACCAAAACCAACTCAAACAGGGTCAGCTTATAGTTCTACCTATCCTTCTATGACCGAACCAAATCTAACCTAACAGCATTGGTTAACCCATTCTGTACCGGCGACGTTTTTATATTTTTTCTTCTAACTATATTTAGACGCATCTGTGCAGTCCAAGAAGGATCTGTGGTATTGAAAAGGTTTAAATGAGATAGTTCGAAGCTTCTTAATTGCTCGAGACCCATTTGTAACTGCAAAAAAACGTCTAAATATAGCTAGCATATAATTATAAAGACGTCGCCGGTACAGAAGGGGCTAAACTGGCACCACTGCAAGGCCAACTCAACCACTGCCAGTTAAGGGGGGTAACCTGCTTATTTTTCCCTTTCTTTCCTTTGCTCTCTTTATCTGGCTTGTATCCATTCGGCCCCATTCAGTCAACTGTTTTAAGACGTCTATCCCCATCCAGGTGTCGATTTCTTCCTAGCGAGCGATAGCGAGCCAGCATTGTATGGAGAAATCCTGCTTCGCCGGAGACATTTATCTATCGAAAAATTTACAAATTTAGCTTGCTGTAAACAAAATATATAGCCTATAATTATATGCTGGCTCGCTACCGCTCGCCAGGAAAATATTGAGACCTGGATGGGGGTAAACGTCAACAGTAGGCTGAATGGGGTCGAATAGATACAAGCCAAAGCGAGAGGGAGAGAAAGAGAGAAAAACACGAGGTGGGCTCCCTTAAATCAGTGGTAACTTATACTCTACTCTACCTAACCTTGTTGGGACCAATCGAGCACGGCAGTACCCAAGGGAGGTCACACAGGATATGATTAGGAGTTGCTGGAACTCCTGTTTCATTTGTCTGGCTTCCTCCACGGTTTCTGGAAGTGCCTCAGCTACACAGACAGTATTATCCAGCTAAACCCTCCACTAACACCTTCTCCTTCTATTATTTTCACTACACTTAAGAGAGCCTACCTCGCTGTTTTTCTCTTTCTTAACCTCTCTCTTTGGCTTGTATCCATTCGACCCCATTCAGTCTACTGTTTTAAGACGTTTACCCCCATCCAGGTGTCAATGTTTTCCTGGCGAGCTGTAGCAAACCATCTTATATATATTTGTGTTTTGACAGCAAGCTAAATTTGTAAATTTTTCGACAGAAAAATTTCTCCGGCGAAGCCGGATTTCTCCATACAATGCTGGCTCGCTATAGCTCGCCAGGAAGAAATCGACACCTGGATGGGAATAAACGTCTTAAAACAGTTGGCTGAATGGGGCCGAATGGATACAACCCAAGAAAAGAGAGAAAATGAGAGAAAGATAACAAAACAAAAACGATGACCCCCTTAACAAGCACACCACACTTCTTTCTAACACCCTTAAATTTCTTCTAACTTACTTTGATTTTGTCGCTCTATCAATCTTTCAACCTTGGGTGCGGGGGGGGGGATTAATACACGCAGCTTTGTCTTTTGTCTCCTTCATTGACATAGCAACAAAAATAACTATACAATAATAATAGGTCACTCTGCACTGGTTGAGGTCTACTGGTTGAAAGGCTATACTGGTTGAATAGTCCAATCACGCTCCCTCCAGTAAGGGAATTGATTGCCGACTCCCAACATAAGGTCAAGGTTAAGGGGAGAGTTTAACTTAAGTGTTATTATTATTTCTGGATCCCCTACTCCCTCATGTTTAGCCGCATTAGTTTTCAGATTTTAAGACGTTCGCCCCACTATTATAGTGATTGTAAGACATTTCGCCTCATGTCTGTTAATTTCAAGACGTTTTGTGCCATTTAGGTGTCAAGATTTTCCTGGCGAGCAATAGCAAGCCTATAATTTAGGAGGAACGGGACTTTTTTTCCACCGAAAAATGTACACATTTATATAATAAGGGAGGTTCTGAGGGTATTTGTTAAAGATTGCTGGAGGTCTAGGGAGCAAACTAATAACCTCCCCTTAAGGGGGGGTCACCGTTTTTTTTTTTTTTATTTCTCTCTTTCCCTAGCTTGTATCCATTCGGCCCCATTCAGCCAACTGTTTTAAGACGTTTATCCCCATCCAGGTGTCGATTTATTACTGGCGAGCGATAGCGAGCCAGCATTGTATAAAGAAATCCGGCTTCTCCGGAGACATTTTTCTATCGAAAAATGTTGAAGATAAATATAATTAGTTAGCCATACGTTTTGATACCAACATATGCTTTAATAAAGCTTGATAACAACATCCCAAAGTTAAAGTGTTAATAAACTACGGTGTTTCAGATATATAATATTTCTTCCTTTTAGCCTGCCTACAATTAAACAATTTATTAAGTTTGCAGAGTCTGTGGAACTCAAAAGGAAAAAGAGGATATATTTTATACCTTTGCCTGTTAGAAGTCCTTCCGAATTTGTATAATATAGTATAATATTTTCGGTAATTAAAATACAACAATCCACAAAACTAAGAAGGTTAATAAGTAACTCCTGACGTCGTAGGGTTTATAAAATGTTTATGAGTTAAAACGTTCGAACTCCTAGCAAAATTGCAGTAACAATCTTGCTATCTGCAAGAGTCTTTTACTTGTTGAGTAAAATAAAATATATGATTGTCTATGCAGATAATGCAGTGCATCGTAAAGGAAACGGGTATTGTACATTGGGATTTACAAACAGAAAGATGAAAGCATATCATGGCCAATGCTAAAAACAGGAAAAGAAAAGGGTAACTTTTGTTGTTGCTGTAATCATATAATTTGGTATAGATTTGTGTATAGTTGACGATAACGTACGAGGGAAAAAAATATAGGTCTTTGGTCCTATTCCGAAGGAGAAAGGAAAATGGTTGTGGTTTATTCTATAACAAAGGATGGAAAACTGAACCGTTTGTGTGGTTAACAACATAGCACCCCCACCCCCAAAAACGAAAAGAAAAGACAGATAGAAGAAACACACACACACACACACACACACACACACACACACACTAACAACAACAACAACAATCTTATTCATAGTCTCGGGGAAAGAAGTCAGTATATATGGATATCCGTACCTTTGTGGCCCAATGCCTACAAATCTCACACGGCATATGCTTAAGGGGGTCACCTGTTGTTTTCTCTTGTTCTCTTTTCTCTCTTTCTCTGACTTGTATTCATTCGGACCCATTCAGCCTACTGTTTTAAGACGTTTATCCCCATCCAGGTGTCGATTTCATCCTGGCGAGCGATACCGAGCAAGTATTGTATGGAGAAATCCGGCTTCGCCGGAGAATTTTTTCTATCAAAAAATGTAAAAAATTAGCTTGCTGTAAAAATATATATATATATATATATATATATATATATTCAGTATATACAGAATATGCTGGCTCGCTACCGCTCGCCAAGAAAATATTGACACCTGGATGGCGGTAAACGTCTTAAAACAGTTGGCTGAATGGGGCTGAATGGAAACAAGTCAAAGAGAGAGGGAGAGAAAGAGAACAAAAAGCGTAGTGGGCCCCTTTAATAAGCTAGCAACCTCAGACTTCGAAGGCTGCATTTTGTTCTGCATCTGTTCCCAGAATGTCTGTATTAAGGGGAGATGGGCCGTTTTTCTAGACTCACTTCTCCCTCATGTTTAGCCCCATTAGTTTTTAGATTTGCAAATGTTTGCCCCATTAGTTGGTCGATTTTAATACCTTTCGCCCCACTGTTTTGTCAATATGAAGACCTATCGTGCTATTTATGTCTCGATTTTTTCCTGGCGAACGATAGTGAGCCTGTAATTTTTGGAAGAACCGGCCTTAGGCCGGGACATTTTTCTACCGAAAAATGTACACATTACTCTAGAAAGGGGGATCTAATGGATGTTTTTTTAAAGCTTGATGGAGGTCTGGGGAGGAAACTAATATAATAATGAAAATACATGAATTATCAACAATATACGCCCATCTCCCCTTAACACTGTTTATGCTGCTTAACTAACTTACTTCCATCGTTATTTTCAGCTACTTTCGTATTACAAATTTGTTATGGTTTCATTGACGAAATTCAAACAATATATATTACTCGGTTATATTTTTCATTTCACATCTCTCTCTCTCTCTCTCTCTCTCACTCTCACTCCCTCTACCTTCTATTTTGTTCATATCTCTCTCTTTTCTCTCTCTCTCTCTCTCTCTCTCTCTTCTATTTATTCATATCTCTCTTTCTCTCTCTTCTATTTATTGCTATTGATCTTTCCCCCTCCCTCTCTCTCTCTCTCACACACACTATACCCCCACCACCACCACCATTACCATGCCCTCTAAATTTCCGTTCAGTCTAGCCTCCTCCTCAGCAACCATCTTTCCGTTCAGTCTAGCCTCCTCCTCAGCAACCATCTTTTCGTTTCCAATCTCTGCCCTGACATTTTTACGAGACTCCCGCCCCTCTTCCCATTATGCCCCCCCCCCCCCCTTTTCTGACTCTCCCCTTCACCCCCCCAATTCTGACGCCCCTCTCAATCCCCGCTCCCCTCCCCCCTATCTGGCACCCCCTCTCGACCCCCAACTCTTCCCCCCCTTTCTGACGCCCCTCTCAACCCCTCTCCCTTCCCCCTCTCGACCTCCAACCCCTCCCCCCCTCCCCTCCCCCATTTATGATGCCCCTCTCGACCCCCAACTCCTCCCCCCTCCCCCTCCCCCTCCCCCACCCTTTCTAACGCCCCTCTCGACCTCCTACTCCTCCCCCCCTCCCCTCCCTTCTCTCAACCCCCCCCCCCCTCAAAGAAAAAAAACAATATGAAAATAACAACTCATCAATATTCTCCCTTTAAGGGGAGATGGGTCGTTCTTCTAGATCCCCTCCTCCCTCATGTTTAGCCCCATTAGTTTTCAGATTTTAAGATGATTGCCACATTAGTTTGTCGATTGTATGACCTGCCCCATTTCCTTGTTAATATTATGACCTTTCGTGCTATTTAGGTGACAATTAGTTGTCCTGGCGAACGATAGTGAGCCTGTAATTTTGGAAGAATCGGCCTTCGGCCGGGAAATTTTTCTACCGAAAAATTTACAAATTATTCTAGAAGGGGGATCTAATGGATGTGTTTAAGTTTGATGTAGGTCTAGGGAAGAAACTAGAAAAATAATAAATTAATGAAAACATCGAACAAAAAAGTGAACCATTCTCCCTTTAGCCCCCCACCTCTCTCTTGACCAATTTCGGGGTATTGGCTGTTCAAGGAGACTTTTATGTGGGGTTCGGAGCCTAGGGGCAGGGGAAGTCGATGATGATGAGGCCTAGGACATGGATGAGTGAGCTGTGTGTGCTCGTAACATTTTCTGGCCACAATTACCAATACTACTCTGAAGGAATTGTTGTTTAAGGGGACAGTGGTTATTTTAGGGGGTCTAATAATTTTGATATTATGATTATTATTATAATTTTTATTTTTATTACATATGTGTTAATTTTTTTAGTTTCTTCACTATACCTTCATCAAGCTTAAAAATACACTCCCTAGACCCCCCCTTCAAGATAAATTTGTAAATTTTTCGATAGAAAAATGTCACGGCCGAAGGCCGATTTCTCTTAAAATTACAGGCTCGCTATCGCTCGCCAGGAAAAAGCTGACACCTAAATGGCACGAAAGCTCTTGATAATGATATATATATATATGGGGCAAAAGGTTTTAAAATGGACAAACTAATGGGGCGAACGTCTTAAAATCTGAAAACTAATGGGGCTAAACATGATGAAGAAGGGGGACCAGAAAAACGACCCATCTCCCCTTAAATGCAGAAAAGTAGATGCACGTGTAATTTGTTGGTATATACCGGTATTTGTTCTGTTATTTGTATATACCGGTATTTGTTCTGTTATTTGTATATACCGGTATTTGTTGGTATATACCGGAATTTGTTGGTATATACCGGTATTTGTTGGTATATACCGGAATTTGTTGGTATATACCGGTATTTGTTGGTATATACCGGTATTTGTTGGTATATACCGGTATTTGTTGGTATATACCGGTATTTGTTGGTATATACCGGTATTTGTGTAATAGTTTGCATATACAAGCCACCATTTGTTATTTATGTGAGCTATCTTTGTTACAATTACACACATATTGACGGTAATAAAACTGGCTCACATCATAAGAGCATTAACTTGAAGATATGTTATAGTAATAAATAATATGGCATTCATTATGGAACACATTAATAATACACATCACGAGCATGTTCTAATGACCGGGTGAAAGATTTGTGGGTTTTTTTTTCTTCAGAACTATGCACACACTGATAATATACAGTATACCAGTTTCGTTACCGTCTGTAGGTTCTGTTTGTATTACACAGTGTATATTGTGGGATAACAATCGCATAAATGCAGTAAAGGTTAATAGTATTGTGAGGACTCAATACACATATTATATAACAGAGTATCTAAAACGTGTGCGTATGGATGGCAACAGGGCTCTCTCTTAAGGGGAGGTTTTTAGTTTGGTCTCTAGATATCCATCAAGCTTAAGATTACACCCCCTTGAGCCCCTTTCAAGAAAAATTTGTACATTTTTCGGTAGAAAAATGTCCCGGCTGAAAGCCGGTTCCTCGTAAATAACAGGCTCGCTATCGCTCGCCAGGATAAAATCGACACCTAAATGGCACGAAAGGTCTTAAAATTGACAGAAATGGGTCGAAAGTTCTTAAAATCTTCAAAATAATGGGGCGAACGTCTTAAAATTAGAAAAGCAATGGGGCTAAACATGAGGGAGAAAGGAGTCAAGAAAAAAATCCCTCAAGTGGAAACCTCCCCTTAAGCTGCATAACAAAATAATAGTTTGGTCTTTTTCAGGAAAATATAATGAGTTTCTGTCGAACAAATTGTGCTACTTGATTTTACTTCTTGACTAGGATAATACAATAATACGAATCGAATAATATTCTTAGGGTCCGAGACCACTTTCGCGTTCCATCGCCCCTTTCTCTGTCAAGTCTAGTAGGTGATTTTTACAAAAGGGGCGGGGGGGGATTTCAAGCCACCCGCCCCCAGAAGGAAAAGAAGATCAGTAAAGGAGACCGGCAGACACGACAAAGATTGGGTATAGGATGCCAAATATCACTCTGGATAGGACCAGCCCTCACTCAATTAATAATAATACTCTGAAATAAACTCACTGGTAATTGCAATACTGGGTCTAACCTTGGCCTTGTTATTTTGTAATCAGCAATTGCAGTCCATATTGAAGGGAAAACGTTCAGGGTTAGATATTGCTCTATTAAGGGGAGATTTCCACTTGAGGGATTTTTTCTGGACCCCTTTCTCCCTCATGTTTAGCCCCATTGCTTTCGAAATTTTAAGACGTTCGCCCTAGTAGTTTTGACATTTTAAGACATTTTGCCCCATTTCTGTCAATTTTAAGACCTTTCGTGCCATTAAGGTGTCGATTTTTTCCTGGCAAGCGATAGCGAGCCTGTAATTTAAGAGCAACCGACCTCCGGCCGGGACATTTTTCTACCGAAAAATGTACACATTTATCTTGAAATGGGGTCTAGGGGGTGTAATTTTAAGCTTGATGGAAGTCTAGGGAATCCACTAAAAACCTCCCCTTAACTCGGGCATGATATGTGAATAATGTATTGGCAGAATTAATACCGATTCAGCTACTAATACATACATAGCCTTTAACATTGCTTATCTAGATCACATATTACGTCATCTTAAGCTGTCTAAAACACGAAGGCGTGTCCATTTTTGTAATTACTAGAACGGAATACTAGATTAAATACCATTGTCTATAGAATATTTGTTGGAGGGATGTCTACAGTTATGACGGTAATGTAGTCCTCACTATATTTTGTAGAACGATGGAGCACTTTCATTTTCTATGGCTGATACTAGGCAAAATATCAAGCTCGTGAAGGACCTCTAGGGTTAAAGCACGTACAACATGGCTTGATTAATCCTTTGAGTGCTACATGACGCTTAAGGGGGGTCACCGTTTTTTTTTATCTTTCTCCCACTTTTTCGCTTTCCCTGGCTTGTATCCATTCGGCCCCATTCAGCCAACTGTTTTAAGACGTTTACCCCCATCCAGGTGTCGATTTCTTTCTGGCGAGCGATAGCGAGCCAGCATTTTATGGAGAAATCCGGCTTCGCCGGAGACATTTTTCTATCGAAAAATGTACAAATTTAGCTTGCTGTCAAAAACAAAAATATATATTTGCTGGCTCGCTACCGCTCGCCAGGAAAATATTGACACCTGGATGGGGGTAAACGTCTTAGAACAGTAGACTGAATGGGGCCGAATGGATACAAGCCAAAGAGAGAAGGAGAGAAAGATAAAAAAAGCGAGGTGGGGTCCCTTAAAACGTCAAACAATAGTCTAAGGCAACCTAGAATTAAGAGTATGTGGCGGGTATTTTGGTCTATTAATTCATATATATCCATATATTTTTAGTTTCCTCGCTAGAACTCCCTCAAACTTAGACCGACACCCCCTAGACTTCCCCTCAAGATAAATCTGTTCATTTTTCGGTAAAAAAAAAATCCCAACCGAAAGCCAGTTTCTCTTATAATTACAGACTCGCTTTCGCTCGCCAGGAAAAAATCGACACCTAAATGGCACGATAGGTCTTAAAAAATTTACTACGATACGGAGCTAAAGGTGTTAAAATCCCCAAACTAATGATCCGAACGTCTTAAAATGTCCAAACTAATGGGGCTAAACACGAGGGAAAAAGGGGTTCAGAAAAAGGCACGATAGGTCTTAAAAATTGACTACGATACGGAGCTAAAGGTGTTAAAATCCCCAAACTAATGATCCGAACGTCTTAAAATTTCCAAACTAATGGGGCTGAACACGAGGGAAAAAGGGGGTTCAGAAAAAACGACCCATCTCCCCTTAACACCTGCTAAGTCAGTAAACCCATAACAACTATCGATCAGCTCACATCCGAAGGCAATACTGGGGTTAAGGGAGCCTACCTAGCTTTTTTTTTTCTCTTTCTCTCCCTCTCTCTTTGGCTTGTACCCATTCGGCCCCATTCAGCCTACTGTTTTAAGACGTTTACCCCCATCCAGGTGTCATAATTTCCTGGTGAGCGGTAGCGAGCCAGCATATATATATATATTTTGCTTTTGACAGCAAGCTAAATTTGTACATTTTTCTATAGAAAAATGTCTCCGGAGAAGCCGGATTTCTTCATACAATGCTGGCTCGCTATCGCTCGCCAGTAATAAATCGACACCTGGATGGGGATAAACGTCTTAAAACAGTTGGCTGAATGGGGCCGAATGGATACAAGCCAGGGAAAGAGAGAAATATAAAAAAAAAAAACGGTGACCCCCCCTTAAGGGGAGGTTATTAGTTTGCTCCCTAGACCTCCAGCAAGCTTTAACAAATACCCTCAGAACCTCCCTTATTAAATAAATGTGTACATTTTTCGGTGGAAAAAAAGTCCCGATCCTCCTAAATTATAGGCTTGCTATTGCTCGCCAGGAAAAACTTGACACCTAAATGGCACAAAACGTCTTGAAATTAACAGACATGAGGCGAAATGTCTTACAATCACTATAATAGTGGGGCGAACGTCTTAAAATCTGAAAACTAATGCGGCTAAACATGAGGGAGTAGGGGATCCAGAAATAATAATAACACTTAAGTTAAACTCTCCCCTTAACCTTGACCTTATGTTGGGAGTCGGCAATCAATTCCCTTACTGGAGGGAGCGTGATTGGACTATTCAACCAGTATAGCCTTTCAACCAGTAGACCTCAACCAGTGCAGAGTGACCTATTATTATTTTATAGTTATTTTTGTTGCTATGTCAATGAAGGAGACAAAAGATTGATAGAGCGACAAAATCAAAGTAAGTTAGAAGAAATTTAAGGGTGTTAGAAAGAAGTGTGGTGTGCTTGTTAAGGGGTCATCGTGTTTTTTTTTTTATCTTTCTCTCATTTTCTCTCTTTTCTTGGGTTGTATCCATTCGGCCCCATTCAGCCAACTGTTTTAAGACGCTTATTCCCATCCAGGTGTCGATTTCTTCCTGGCGAGCGATAGCGAGCCAGCATTGTATGGAGAAATCCGGCTTCGCCGGAGAAATGTTTCTATCGAAAAATTTACAAATTTAGCTTGCTGTCAAAACACAAATATATATAAGATGGTTTGCTACAGCTCGCCAGGAAAACATTGACACCTGGATGGGGGTAAACGTCTTAAAACAGTAGGCTGAATGGGGTCGAATGGATACAAGCCAAAGAGAGAGGTTAAGAAAGAGAAAAACAGCGAGGTAGGCTCTCTTAAGTGTAGTGAAAATAATAGAAGGAGAAGGTGTTAGTGGAGGGTTTAGCTGGATTATACTCTCTGTGTAGCTGAGGCACTTCCAGAAACCGTGGAGGAAGCCAGACAAATGAAACAGGAGTTCCAGCAACTCCTAATCATATCCTGTGTGACCTCCCTTGGGTACTGCCGTGCTCGATTGGTCCCAACAAGGTTAGGTAGAGTATAAGTTACCACTGATTTAAGGGAGCCCACCTCGTGTTTTTCTCTCTTTCTCTCCCTCTCGCTTTGGCTTGTATCTATTCGGCCCCATTCAGCCTACTGTTGACGTTTACCCCCATCCAGGTCTCAATATTTTCCTGGCGAGCGGTAGCGAGCCAGCATATAATTATAGGCTATATATTTTGTTTACAGCAAGCTAAATTTGTAAATTTTTCGATAGATAAATGTCTCCGGCGAAGCAGGATTTCTCCATACAATGCTGGCTCGCTATCGCTCGCCAGGAAGAAATCGACACCTGGATGGGGATAAACGTCTTAAAACAGTTGACTGAATGGGGCCGAATGGATACAAGCCAGATAAAGAGAGCAAAGGAAAGAAAGGGAAAAATAAGCAGGTTACCCCCCTTAACTGGCAGTGGTTGAGTTGGCCTTGCAGTGGTGCCAGTTTAGCCCCTTCTGTACCGGCGACGTCTTTATAATTATATGCTAGTTATATTTAGACGTTTTTCTGCAGTTACAAATGGGTCTCGAGCAATTAAGAAGCTTCGAACTATCTCATTTAAACCTTTTCAATACCACAGATCCTTCTTGGACTGCACAGATGCGTCTAAATATAGTTAGAAAAAAATAAAAACGTCGCCGGTACAGAATAGGTTAACCAATGCTGTTAGGTTAGATTTGGTTCGGTCATAGAAGGATAGGTAGAACTATAAGCTGACCCTGTTTGAGTTGGTTTTGGTTGGGATATCCTGGTTGAATATTGAGGGTTGCATCTACAAATCAGTTATCACGCGACTCTGACTGTACGGTATATCATTTAGGTACATCAACGTGACATAATTTCAATTTTATTATGGTTAACAAAATATTTTTTGTTCTATGTGCATGGAGGAGACAAAAGGCAGGTTTCATGTAATGAGTGTCTCCCCCAAAAGATAAAAGTGTGACAGAGCCAAATTCAAGGGACGTTGGAGTCAAAATGCCTGGACACACTAAGTTTATAACAGTCTAACATACTGTATATGATGAAGGAAATGATGATTGAAGGAGAGAGTTCCATATTTCACTTGTTGAGTAGAAGAAAGACTGAGAAAATTAGCCAATTCTTGGGTTGGAGAGCTGGACAGAATAGGAGTAGAACTGTTTTGAAAGGCGGGTGCCTCGCACTGGCCGCAAGGGAAGGGGATATATACTAAGAGAGTTCTGAAGAACACTGATTGTTGTAATAGCGATGGAAGAGTGGATTCCTTAAGCTAAGGAATTATTTCTAGGAATTAATTAATTAACTCTTTGATTCCCACATGCCACACATAAAATGCGTAAACTCGTAAAAAAAAGAAAGAACAAAAAATCGTACCTCACATTTAAGTTAACCTTGGCCTTATTTTTGTGGTCGGCAATCAGTCCTGACTGGAGGGAGCGGTCAGGACTGTATCTGGGACCACACGGTCATTACGGGACAGTAACTCTAACTACACGGCACTCGGGGGACATGATTACACGACTATATGTTATGCCGAATTAAGGTGAATTTATACGACAACTTTTTTCTTCTTTTTCGTCAACCCCTATCTGGTAACTTCTCAATTCAGCCTGTATGTGGATTTAGTTTTTTAAATTAATGTAACTTAATTATAATTAGAATATAATGGAACTAATATTGTTATGAATTGCGTCCCTTAACACAATTTACCTTCAGTCTAGCCATTGATACTAGTGCACAACAATCCTTTAACCGCTTCCATAAGATATTGTATTCAGCAACGCTACTTCCAGATGATTATGAGCATTTTACGATCTGGAAACCAAAAAGATAAACAGTATTAATCACCCCCCAAATACTGCCACGTCCATCCTAAATCCAAACTAATCGTCTGAAAATCTATAAAGATGAAGGGTTAATGGTCCTAAGATAAAGTTGCTGATTAAATCTTGATGGGAAAATGCCTCGAGTAAATCCACCTTAAGGAGAGATGTGTCGTTTTTCTGGACCCCTTTCTCTCTCTTATGTAGCCCCATTAGTTTTCAGATTTTAAGACGTTCAGCCCATTAGTTTGGCGATTTTAACACCTTTTGCCCCATTTAGTTGTTAATTTTAAGACATTCTGTGCCATTTAGGTGTCGAATTTTTCGTGGCAAGCGACAGCAAGCCCGTACTTTTAAGAGAAACCTTTGGCCGGAAAATTTGTCTACCCAAAATGTACACATTTATCTGGAAAGGGGGTTTAGGGGGGGGGGGGGTTCTAAGCTTGATGGAGGTCTAGCAAGGAAACTAAAAAAATAATTGAATAAATAAATTAATAGAAAAAAAAAAAAAAAAAAAAAAACACTGTTCCTCTAAGTCTGACTACACAATACTTGGGGGACATTATTACGCTGCTATAAACTACTGGGAATTATGGTATCACAGACAGTTAAGGGGAGATTGGCCGTTTGTATGGTCTATTAATTAATGTATTCATATATTTTGTAGTTTTCTTACTAGACTTCCATCAAGCTTAGAAAAACACCCCCTAGACCTCCCTTCAAGATAAATTTGTACAGTTTCCTCTTAAAATTGCAGGCTCGCTCTCGCTCACCAGGAAAATATCGACACCTAAATGGCACGAAAGGTCTTAAAATTGACAATGAAATGGGGCGAAAGGTGTTAAAATCGCCAAACTAATGGGCCGAACGTCTTATAATCTCAAAACTAGGGGGGCTAAATATTAGGGAGAAGGGGGTCCTGAAAGACGGTCTGCCTCCCCTTAATGTAGTGGAGGGTAGACCAGGTAATATTATAGTTGGGCAAATTCACAAGCAGACTCATTTAATAATTCACTCAATTCTTCAATGGCAGCTCGACTATAGGGTTTGAATTCTGAATATCCTTTCTTAGTGAAGTAATTAAATTATTACGATCTTACTCAAAATAGAATATTAAATTAGTATATAGCTAAAACGTAAATGTAAATATATAGTCATTTCCAATGTATTATTAACCCTTTCTGTACCGGTGATGTACTTTTCATTATATTCTGGTAACCATTACACGATTTTATTCAGCTTTGGAAGGACATCTACCAATTAAAAGGCTATATACTCTCTCAATTGGTCAGTTTAGCTACCATATATGCTTCCTAAGCTTCATAAAATCGTCTAAATGTAGCTGAAATTAAATACAAAATACGTTGCCGGTACAGAGAGGGTTAAATCTAATCAAGAACAAGACACAATCTCTCAGGTAATTCCTCTAAATTCACATACAAACATTTAAATGCCCACCTCTTTCATGATCATGTCGTAAGGTTACGCTACGAACATATATTTTAACTTCTTCCTCAGCACGATGGTTTCGTATACCTTACCTTTGGATGTGTTCGCCGCTCCTCTAGCGGCACCAAGGAGCGCGACGCCCCTCGTTATGGGTGGTGATTTGGTGCAGTAGACTGTTTGAAGCGACAGCTCGCTCCCTTGCGAGGATGGGATCGTCTGGCACTTTTTGCAGTTCGACATCTAGGGCTCTCTTGAAGTTGTCTAACGAGATGTCCCTCATGTCTCTTACTCGCCGTGGGAGTTTGTTGAAGACACGTGGGCCTCTGTGTGACAACCAGCCCTCTCGCAGACGACGCAGAGAGCCCATAGCACCCGTGTTATTCATCCGGGGGATTTCGCATTCCCAGCCTCTCCTATCACTGAATTTCATGACTATCGGAGTATGTAGGTTTGCTACTAAACCCTCTGCGATTTTCCACGTGTATATTATTAGGTAACGTTCTCTTCTACGTTCCAGTGAGTACAGATTCAGTGCTCTTAAACGCTCCCAATAGTGTAGATGTTTTATCGAACTTATATGCGAAGTGAAATTTCTTTGTACACTCTCTACGTCATTTATTTCACCTGCTTTGTATGGGGATGTTAATACGCTACAGTATTCAAGCCGCTACCGATTGTTTTCGGTTTACGAGGAAATTGTATATCCACCGTCCGATTTTCCCAGTTATACCTTTTGCTTTCAGTTTGTGGGCTATTATACCATGGTCACATTTATCAAATGCCTTAGCAAAATCGGTGTAAATGACATCCACGTTTTTCTTTTCTTCTAGCGCTTTAAGAATTTTGTCATAGTGTTCCAAAAGTTGTGAGAGACATGATCTTCCCGCTCTGAACCCATGTTGACCGGTGTTGTGTAGTTCATTTGTCTCCATGAATGTTGAAATTTTGCTTCACAGGACTCGCTCGAAAACTTTAATGATGTGAGAGGTTAGAGCTACCGGGCGGTAGTTTTTTGGTAGTGCTTTACTCCCTCCTTTATGCAGTGGGGCAATTATTGCGTTTTTCAAGCTATCTGGTATGTCACCAGTGTCTAGACTCCTTCTCCACATTATAGCCTGGGGTTTTGAGAGGTTTTGCTTACATTTTTTCATTAGGATCGAATTCCAAGAGTCCGGGCCTGGTGCCGAGTGGGATGGCATGTTGGAAATGGCCTCTTCTATGTCTTTTGGACCGAAATCAATATCCAGCATCTGAGGGGTTTCCGTGGGGGAGGTTTCCATGAAAAATATATTTTGGTCTCTGATGACTTTTGTTTCATCAGGCTCACTGAATGCCATTTCATACTGCCTGCTTAAGAGTTCGCTCATTTCCTTTTTGTCCCCTGATAAAGAGAGCCGTCCCCTTTGCTCAGTGGGCCGATGTTTGATGTTGTTTTAGCCTTTTGTTTGGCGTATGAAAAGAAGTATTTGGAATTTTCCTTTATACCTGCAATAGCTTTCCTCTCCTCTTCCATATGTTGTAGTTCATATGATATTCTTAGCCTTTGTTCAATTTCCACAATTTCTCTATCTATTTCGACCTTTTGCCTATCCTGTAGATTTTGATGTGTGCGTCTTTGTGTGAGTAATTTTCTTCTTCTGTACAGCCTCCTCCTTTCCCGATCTTGTTTGCTTCTTCGTTTTGTTTTGTCTTGCAGGTATATGGTGGCTACAGATTTGGGTCATGGTTTCTGTTATTAAGACTAGACATTCTGCTGGTGTCAGGTTATCCATTAAATCTTCCCAGTCTATTTCCTCCATTTCTTGATTTACCTCTTTCCACCTAATGTTTTTGTTATTGAAGTTAAATTTACTGAAGGGGCCGGTTTTTGTTCTCGATTCTGAGGTTGTCTGTACACTTTCTAAGGTTGTTTGATCTCAATTAATTTATGATCTGAGTATGTCGTGTCCGATATGTTAATGCTGTGTACTAGAGAGTCGTTGTTAGTGAAGACCAGGTCTAAGATATTGTTTTCCCGTGTGGGTTCAGCAATATGTTGGGTAAGACTAAAAAAATCACAAAGTTCAAAAAGCTCTCTCGTATTAGTATTTGCTTAGTATTTGCTTCTCCGGTGTTATTTGCCACTAACTGGTTTTCTAGTTGTCTCCATTTAATGTTTGGTAGGTTAAAGTCTCCTAGCCATATAATATTTGGTGTTGGGTTCCCCAGGGTTTCCACTTCTGATTTTATTTTGTTGAGCTGGGTTTTGAATTCTTCTCGGGATGAGTCTGGAGGCCTGTATGAAACAATAACTGCTAAATTTAGGGATTCTATTTTAACTCCAAGTATTTCCACCACATCATTACTGTTATTTAGGAATTCAGTACATATCAGTGAGTCATGTATGTACAAGGCTACACCTCCATGTGATCTATGCGTTCTGTCCGCCCTATGTAGGTTGTAACCAGGAATCCATACCTCACTATCTTTCTGATCTTTAATGTGAGTTTCTGTGAGAGCCGCAAATATAGCGTTTCCTTCTTCTAGCAGGCCCCTAATAAATGGTACTTTGTTCGTGGTTCTATTTTTTAGGCCTTGGATATTTGCAAACAAGATTGGGGAGGGATTGTTTGGAGTACTATGTGTACCTAATAGTCTTCGGGATGTATTGGCCACTCTTGGGAGGCCAGGAGGTGCTCGAGGTGTTCTATGTGCTCTTCCATCTCCCTCAGTCTCTTCATCTTCATCTGCCCTTTCCCTCCTTGCCTTTTTCCTCTGTCTCGTCCTCGCATAGCTAGAGAGTTTTGGGCTACCATTCGTGTTAGGTCTAGCATATCTCCAAGTCCCTCTAATATGAAAAGCTGGTCATTTCATATTGTAGCAGGTCTTGTTCTTAAGTGATGTCTTGCAAAGGGATGGGTGGTGGTATTTGCAGGTTTCACCAAATCTACATTTTCCATGACTGGTTATGTTGTTGCAAATTTTGGGATGAGCAAATCTACATGAATTCCCATTATATTCGCCCTTTTGACCAAAGTAGCACCTTCTTTCCAGATAATATCTGCACACTGGTGTAGACAACCCCAGTAGGTGGGGCTGGGGCTGCAAGGGGTTATGTGGTGAGCTAAGTGTGGTTGTGGGTGATAGTAGGCTTGGTGTATGGGTGGGTGAGGCCTGCAGGGGGGTGGAGTTACGGGTCGGTTGTAGGTGGGCAGGTGGCAGTGGTGAGGGGGGAGACGATGTGGAAGGGGAGCCTGATATGGGGGCTTGTTGCATCCTACGTTCATCCTGCAAATTGTATTTGATCAACAGCAGTAGGGTGGTCAATGGCCATAGATGGGATTAATGTGGGTGTTTTCTGGGTCTGGGGAGGTGTGGGGAGATGTGCGGCAGGGTTTGTGTATATGTAGGGTGCGAAAGGTTGTTGTTCGGCAGGCGATGTGTGTTGATGTGCAGGAGGCAATGTGGGCATTATCATGGGAAGGTGTGCGTGTGTGGGTTGTGATATTTGTATGGGTCCTGAGGCCCCAATAGTTCCCCATTTTCTGTGAAAGGTAGCTATGTCTTGGCAATATTTCAGTCTATCTTGTACTTCTGTATTTTCTACAGTCTGTATGACTTGCCATGTGATATCGAAACAACTATCGCAGAAATGGAGGTTCTTCCCTCTTGTATTGTACGCCTCATTTATTGGTGTCAATCCTATGCAAATCCAGTGGTATGGTTGCTTGCATATCCGACATGCGGTGCCTTCATGCATGTGTATATTCATCTTACAACTCGTACAGTTGTCTCTGGTAAACATTTTTGTTTGTTTTTTTGTTTTTGTTTTTGTTTTTCCACCCGCCCTTACATGGGGGAGAGAGAGAGAGAGAGAGAGGGGGGGGGGGGGGCTTGGAGGACAAGGAGGTGTTTGTTACGCGGTTTGTGGGGAGTGTGTGGGGGGGGGGGGAGTGCCACTCGTTTACACTCGTTATGTTTAAACTTTAAGTAACTTTAAGTAACACTTTCAATAATTATCTTATGAAACAGAATTCGCACTGCCCTAACCACTTTTCCCGTTTTTGGTCGACTGTTTAACGGAATATACGGCACTCTAGGAAAATAACGAACTTTTCAGGCTACCTATACCTGTATAATATAGTATCTATTTAAATTTTCATATTTTACCTATCAACTTGATTCAACACTGCTCAGGTTCGAATTTTCACCACATTTGGTTGCGTGGGAGATCTTTCTCTCCAATAACGTCACTACTAACCTGCGATATGGTCGAGAAATAATCTGCACTGATTAATTGTTTAAATATTGTTTTTCTATAATTATATAATTCTGTCAACATGTTTATAATTTCTCTCCTTTTCTCTCTTTCCCTAGCTTTTATCCATTCGGCCTCATTCAGCCAACTGTTTTAAGACGTTTATCCCTATCCAGGTGTCGATTCCTTCCTGGCGAGCGATAGCGAGCCAGCATTGTATGGAGAAACCGGCTTCGCCGGAGATATTTTTCTATCGAAAAATGTACAAATTTAGCTTGGTGTCAAAACAAAAGTATATTTATGCTGTCTCGCTAACGCTCGCCAGGAAAATATTGACACCTTGATGGGGGTAAACGTCATAAAACAGTAGGCTGAATGGGGTCGAACGGATACAAGCCAGGGAAAGAGAGAAAAGGAGAGAAAGATTTAAAAACAAAACGGTGACCCCCCCTAAGTCCGTCGATATACTTTGAATATTCTCCTGGCTAACAGTAAAGACTAACTAAATAATTATAGAAAAAGAATATAGCAGTAAAATGTTAAGCAAATATATTAAATAATGTTCAAATATAATTACAATATACTTACAGTAGTTGTTAGTGTTAGTGTGGTGTGAGGCGTTTGTGTGTTCTTGGTACGTGATCATGCACGAGTCGGGGGTCACCGTTTTTTTTTTTTTATCTTTCTCTCCTTGTCTCTCTTTTTCTGGCTTGTATCCATTCAGCCTATTGTTTTAAGACGCTTATCCCCATCCAGGTGTCGATTTCTTCCTGGCGAGCGATAGCGAGCCAGCATTGTATGGAGAAATCCGGTTTCGCCGGAGACATTTTTGTAACGAAAAATTAAAAAAAATAGCTTGCTGTCAAAACAAAAAAATATATGCTGGCTCGCTACCGCTCGCCAGGAAAATATTGACACCTGTATGGGGGTAAACGTCTTAAAACAGTAGGCTGAATGGGGCCACATGGATACAAACCAAAGAGAGAGGAAGAGAAAGAGAAAAAAAGTGGGTGGTGGTGGATGGGATATACAGTAATTCCAAATGAAGCCACTACTTTTAAGCTCCTCGGTGGTCTAGTGGTTTAGGTGCTGGAGTGCTGCATTACTGGCCTGGGTTCGAATTAGTGACTATACTGACGAAAAAATGTGAGTCGAGAAAATGTGACCCCTAGCTGTAGCAACATTAATGTGACCCCTAGCTGTAGCAACATTAATGTGACCCCTAGCTGTAGCAACATTTATGTGACCCCTAGCTGTAGCAACATTAATGTGACCCCTAGCTGTAGCAACATTAATGTGACCCCTAGCTGTAGCAACATTAATGTGACCCCTAGCTGTAGCAACATTAATGTGACCCCTAGCTGTAGCAACATTAATGTGACCCCTAGCTGTAGCAACATTAATGTGACCCCTAGCTGTAGCAACATTAATGTGACCCCTAGCTGTAGCAACATTAATGTGACCCCTAGCTGTAGCAACATTAATGTGACCCCTAGCTGTAGCAACATTAATGTGACCCCTAGCTGTAGCAACATTAATGTGACCCCTAGCTGTAGCAACATTAATGTGACCCCTAGCTGTAGCAACATTAATGTGACCCCTAGCTGTAGCAACATTAATGTGAACCCTAGCTGTAGCAACATAATGTGACCCTAGCTGTAGCAACATTAATGTGACCCCTAGCTGTAGCAACATTAATGTGACCCCTAGCTGTAGCAACATTAATGTGACCCCTAGCTGTAGCAACATTAATGTGACCCCTAGCTGTAGCAACATTAATGTGACCCCTTGCTGTAGCAACATTAATGGCCAGCGTATTCTTACACTTATTAACTATACCCTGTTTCTTTTCAACTGACGGTAAATTGCAAAGTTCTCATCAAGATTTCTCAGTTATTTCGAAGATTGTGTAGTGAAATATGGTGCTAATTATATAAACTTGGTCCTAATATGATGCAGAGACATAGTGGTTTCATAGTTTGCATGAAGTATTGAGAACATAGCTGCTATGGGATTCAATTTACAGCCAACTGTACAACTGTACGTCTCCACGATATATATTTCAAATGCAATTTCTGATTGGTAGAATATTAAAACCATAACTGCTAATGAATGATCTAATGATGGCACATGGATATATTTTATCAATAAATCAAAACTCTTGCCTTTGTAATTGCAAACAATTACGTCAGAACCCGTTTTTCACATTTCGAGATGTATGTTGGAAGGATACTGATTATTAACAGAAGATCAAAGGAGATACATCTGACAATTATGTATGTGACATATAATGTAATAACATTATTGGAGACATTATACTCACATGACGAGCAAAAGTTGTAACGCGAAAATGGTTTCCACTATTTCTGGAGTCACACCTTAGGAGAACACCTTAAGGGGAGATTGTATTCATGTGCATCTATTTTATCATTTATTTATTAATTCATTTAATATTTATAGTTTTCTTTCAACACCTCCATCAAGCTTTAAAGAATACCCCAATATCCCCCTTCGAGGAAAGATTTCGACCCCTAAATGGCACAGCATGTCTTAAAATCGCCAAACTAATGGGGCTAAACATGGGGGAGAAGGGGGTTCAGAAAGAAATTCCCCTTAAGTCAAAACTGTCGTGTCGTTATAATAAAGTTATAGTAAATGGATGTAATTTCTCCATTCAAATATTCACGACATTGTGAATGTTTCACCTCAGTAAAATTAATATTCTTTCCGGTACTAGAACTGTGTTTTGTGCAACCTAACCCGAAAGCTCCAGCTGAAAATGTGACCCACTTTCTCATGCCTCTATACGTGGCTTAAGATGAAGACTATTCAGGGATTAATATTTTTGAAATAATATATTTATATCTAGTAATTAGCAAATTCATGTCTAACTTGAATATCCACTCTCAATAGTATATGGTTTTATACAAACATAGTTTGGAAATACATCTTATAGAAATATTGGGTATATTCCAATGTTTCTCATATTATCTATACTGTAGGTTGCTCGTACAGTATGTAGGGCATAATTATCACCCTATAATATACTGTATACTTGTGAACACATTATTTGTTTTGTGGAGCTAAGAAAATAATATGTAATTAAAAACAGGTTATTATGTATACTTTACATTTTCTGCGTGTACAATCATACCCCAAACTTATTTGTATTATGACCATAACTAACTCAAATATCTTCACATGTCATTTTAACTAACAAAAGATTATATACTTAGCTTAGGCAGGACCAATCGGTGGCCATGTGATTGCGTTTCTTTTAATTATATTTTT